>LPNX011105601.1:317324-327358 GCA_001517045.1 Pseudotsuga menziesii
CAGTTTGGTCCCTCTGGTCCATCCCCAATTTGGCCATGAGAGGATTTAATTTGGCCATGAGAGGATTTAATTCGGTCATGAGAGGATTTAATATGTGCAAATATTTTCTTCTTAATCCTATAATTGCAAAACCTAGTTGTTGCACGAGGGTTCTGTGAAACCCTACACGAGAAATCAAACCCTATATAAGATATTAGTGTTTAAACCCAAGCGATGGATGCAAGTTTGTGTTTTTTTGTGTTTAAACCCAAGCGATAGATGCAAGTTTTTGTTTTTTAAGGTGGAAATTGCCTACAGATTTGCCCCTAATATACAACCAGCTTTCTTTATCAATTTAACCCGAAAAGAAAGTCCGCCCAACTTAGTTTTAATAAACTGGCTAAATTGGGTTATTATATCGAGTGCGAGGCTATCCGAATTCACCCCAGTCCCTATAGTGCAGTCATCTTCAAATCGTCCATATTAGAGCCTGGACATCTTCACTTCATCTTAAAAACTTGATTTGTGTGCTAACATGTGTCTCCTCTGCCTATAGGTGTCTCCTCTACATGTTTGGCACCTTCTTTGGTTGTCTAGTTCGTCTGTGCAAGTGCAAAGGTTTCCTGTCTTAGTAAACTACGACCAACATTTCTATATCCTCATTGTCAGTTATTCTTCCATCAACTATACATACTTGGGTTAGAGTGTGGCCCTAACATCCAAGGTCCTTTAGAAGAAACTCTGAATGAAGTATTGTGTGCTTGACCAAACTTGGAGAGTTTTCCTGCATAGAGAGAGTCTGTCTCTGGGACTTCCCATGGATGATTTGTCTACCAGTCTGGTGATGTCTGCCCTGGGATCTGAAACGTGAGTTCCTTAGAAGATTTATGGAAGCCAGTTGATCCATCTAGAGATGGTGTCAAGAGGAAATCCATGTCTCACTGATTTGAAATTCGGAGTGGTCTAGGCCTCTATATGTTGTTTTCTTCCTTGAGTAGACAATTAACATGGAAGAAAGAGGTGATCCTCTGGATGGGATCTGGTTGGAGAGGTCCACACAAGGATTGTGATATATGCTTGAAAATATCCATCATGAAAATAGGTAGGCATATTTGTTCTGGACAATGACAGAATGTGGAGAGGGAGCCACCCAAGTCTCGCTAAAGGTAGTAAAACCTCCCTTTGTCCAAATAATGGATACTAAGATAAGACATCTGAAAATGAGATGTTCCTCTTACTTGCTCTCTAGTTTGGTTATGTTGAATTCAACAAGCACCACTCTTTAAAGTGTGAATCTCTATAGACACCATTTGGTGTGAAGCAACATTTTAGGATAATTTTTTTTTGAAACTAGGCCATTTGATTGAAACGGAATTTTGGGTTTTCAAGGAGACATTTCCATGGAGGTTTCATTTTTACATTTTTATCTTGAATTTTCAATCTAGCTTATCTGCAATTAGTGTATTGAACCCTGTGTATCTTGTTTGAGGAAGAGACATCCAGTGTGCCTTTTGATGTGCTTGGAGCTTTTTTTGTCACTACCCTCCTTAGGGTGATTCCTACTTAATTTCCATCCTAATAATAAAATCATGAACCCCATTAATCTCACGAGAGGCTATGTGGTAAGTCGCTCCTTTCATAAGATTTGTGCTTTTGGACAAGGTTTCTCCAACACATAAGGTTTTGGCTTCTTCTCTTTATTATATTAAAACAATATATTTGAATGCATAAACACTCTCAAAGTTGATCTTTAATTTAATTTAATTTTTTTTTAAACTATTACTTTAGTTTTTATTTTTAAAATTTTGATATACAATTCAATCTAATAAAAATATACCGTCCATATTTGTCCAAACTCTACATTGTTCATAAGCATTATCTCCTATTAACTTATTCATGTCAATAATTTAATCCAATCACACAATATAGTTGGTATAAAAGCATCACAAATTTCTTTTTAAAAGTTATTTAACTGAATTTAATTTGACTCACGTGTGAGAAAACGGTGCACATTTTCCCGCCTCTACGTGTTCAAAGAGAGTCGAAAGGAAAAAACCATGAATTGAACCCTTGTAAGTTTCTATCTCAATTGATCCACCGATATGCTGACATGAATTCTCTGGATCACTCAACCATGTCACTCATTTTTTGTTCACTCGATGTAGTTTTCTTATTCTTGCAAGGTAGCGCCCATTTCATTTTCTCGCCAGTTAAATTTTGAAAAACAATTCCCAGATTATTATCTTCTTAATGATCAGATATTGTAGAGTTTCCCAATCGCTGCAATGTGCGATTTGGAGGATTTATTTGAGTGGAATCTGACCGATCTATTTAGTTCCTCAAATATGCCCCTAGGTTGTGCAAACACTTGGGAGCATGTGTTAGGCATGGGCTGGGGGCTCTCTTCACCAGCCAACACCTTCAATGGGAGATCAAGATGCTGGAAGATCTGGAGAAGAAGCTCGCAGACAAACCGCTTTTTGAAGGCTCCCGCATAAGTGTTCTCTCTGCTGTGTTACTGATAATGAACTTGAAGGTTATGCATGGTTTTTCAAACACAGCCATCACGCTGGTGTTAAGGTATGTATGTGATTATATGTTTCATCGATCGCATATATATGATTTGATTTATGTTGCTATAATATTTGTATTGGTATGCGTACTTCATCATAAAAATAATAAGGATGTATTTGTTTTCATTAATATTATGCTCTTCAAATATTTATATTAACCATTTTTTTTAAATTTGTTGTAACAGCTTGATAGGTGAATATTTGTTACCGCCATCAAATAAATTACCTCGTACATACCGATATTTAACTTCCATCACGAAATATGTTGGAATGGAGTATATATCAAGCAATTGATGCATGTCCTAATGATCATATTTTATATTATAATCAGTATGAGTTTGCAACAGAATGCCCTATATGTCATAGCAGTAGATACTGAACAGATCAAGTAACCAAAAAGGTGTCTCGTAAGGTTCTTCATTATATTCCCATTATTCCACGCTTGAGCGATATATGGTATTTCAGGCCATGATGTATATTGTTGAATATCTTCCAGGGTTGACGTTTATTAAGACAGAATACCCTAGTAATCTCGTTAGGTGTTATTTCATGTTTTTCAATTGTTATATTCCTTTCCCCTTTAATAATAGAAAATAAAGCATTATCCTACTCCTTTTTTATTGGCGATATAATATAATTTCATATAATTATCTTCATGGAAATTCTAGCAAGACAAGTCAATGGAGATTCTACCTACATTTATATTGCTGAAAAGGCCTTTTGGCAATAACAAGGTATTTGGGCTTCAATTATTATATGGACACATAATTTGAAGTCTAGACGGAAAAGGAAAATGATCATTAACATAAAAAAATGCTTAAAAATCCTTTAACAAAATGCTTAAAAATCTCTCTTTTTTTTATTCTGAAGGCTTTGCTTCACACAGTTGTCGTTGTTGGGTGGAGAGGAGCAGTAAATTGCTGAAAAAGGCCCTTCCTCTTTCTTTCTTCTTCCTGGGGGAGACAATAGGGTGTATATATATATCTATACATACACGAGAATTTGTGTTTACAATACATTGAACGACTTCACTTACAGATCAAAAACTACTTCTTCGTTGTTCAACGTTGTTGCTCACTCACATCGCATTTCATCTACTGTCTGCCCGTTCTCCAAGCCCAGGGTTTCAGCACCGCATGGGGTTTGAACCATTGACCTCTGCTGTTTTTGAATCTTTTACAGGTACGTCTGATGCCCTAGCTTTTATGCTTGACTGCATCTATTTGATTCTGAATTTTGGTGAATGGCCAGCTCGGAAGGAACATGGTGAGTAACTTGCCTTGGCCATGGTCAAAGCAGTGAGGAAAACTTGTTTTACACAAGTCGCTCCAGGGTTTGATTTTCACGGCTGCCATGCGGATAAAACATTCGGCTATTGGAAATCGGAATTTCAGCTATATAGAGAGTGATAAAGAGAAATGTCGGGTTTAGTAAACGTTATTGGTACTTACTAGCGTAGATCTTGAAGGAATTTGATAGAATTTTCCAGATTATTTGTTTTGCAGATTTTATAATAACCTCCTGGGAGTTTGGGGGGTGGGTGAGTGAAGGAAGGGATGGGAGGAGAAGGAGATCATCAGCAGCAGCACGAGGGTTCAGAGGAGCTGACCAGAGTGGGAAATGCTTCTGCCCCGACAGTTATTCCCATTCGGTGCACAAACGGATCGAAGTTTAGTGTGGAGACATTCTTAGAAGCGAAGATTGGGGATTTTAAGTTGCTCTTGGCTGAAAAATGCGATATTCCTGCATACCAACAACGATTGATTTACAAGGGCTGGATTCTCAAGGATGATAGTTCTCTCCAGAGCTACGGCACCTTTCCTTTTTCTCTTTTCCTCTATCACACATGTGGTATTATTAAATTTGGTACAATTCAAAGTTTTCATCATAAGCTACAGTTTGTTAGTAACTTGTACGAACGTTGGCACCCTCCTGAGAACAAAACCCTGTAAGATGGATGGATGCATCCACCATCTATCCATCAATTCTGTGTGATATTTTTCTGGAGTAGGTTTTTTTTGTTTTAGATAAGGGGCCATGGTGGGAGTAACTGATCATTCATTTATGGTCATTGGCCGATGCTTAAAAAAAATCATAGTGTCGTACATGCGACAGGGAAGTGTCGAAAATACGACAATACGGCCGTCGAATTTTTGGTCGAAATGTAGTTGTGGACCAATTTTGACCAAGGTTGTTGGGACCAATTCTTCCTTAAATATATGTTGTAGTTTGGTGAGGGAAGTGAGATGGTTGTATGCTCCATACAACAATCTAGAGACTCATATTCTTAATACATTTTTCACACCATCCTATGAGGCATGGCGGGAATTTCCTTAAGGCCACTTGGGCAGATTTAATCACATCCCTAAAACATCAAATCACATGGTAGGTTTTCCCCAGTTTGTGGCTCGGAATTACCTTTTGGAAATATGCTCTGTAGCGCTGATTAAATCTGGTCTAAAACGGAATTAAAAGGTCCACGAGATTGCACATCAATCACAAGCACTTATTGAAGATCCAAAACCGTGGAAAGGAATGTGCCTTTCCACGGTTTTTAATTTTTTTAAATTTCCTGGTTTCGTCGCAATATCGACGAACTTTCGTCACAGGTATTACAAAACCGTCGAAACCCTGGGTGGCTTTTCACGATCACCGTCTCTATACCGACGCAATTTCATGGAAAAATTACCGTTCAACTTGCATATTTCGTCGATAGAGATTGGTTTTCCACGGTTTCGCATGGAGAAAAATTTATGTTCAAATTCCAGAATTTGTGGATAGAGAGACAAATGTTCGTCGAAACTAAAACTAAAACAATTCCACTGGTAAAAGTGCAGTGTCTTTAACGTTCAGAGAGCCTAGCAGAATTTTTATATTACATGTAGATTGAAACATGTGTTGAGCCTGCATTATTTTATCACTAGTACATGGAGGAGGAGGAGGTGTTAAAGAGGATAATTTAAGACAAACATTTCATAATGTCTCAATCTTAACATTTCTATATTTTATTTATTTTATAATATTTATATTTCTAATTTTCGTCGCTAATAAGACAAAAGGAAAAAAATTAAAATGCGGGAAGGCAAATTTTGGAACGCGGGAAGGAAAATTTTGGGGCAATTTTCCATCCATATTCTTTGATTTTGAGCGGCTTAGGTTGAGGATGTATCTCTGAAGGGCGGAACGGCTTCGTTCACCTAATTTATACCAAGGATACACAGGCCACACAGGGCTTCATTCACCAAATTCATACGAAGAATATGCCATAGCGGCCTGGGGTGAGTGAGCTCATGTTGCATAGGTTGTTGTTAAACAATTTCTGCATCTATGGGTGCATTGGCTATCTGGGAAGACAAACCCCTATAATCTTCGAAGGTGGGTGGGCTCGCAAGCTTGCAACCTACTTTTATCAGGCCATAAATTTCAAAGCGGTCAGTTGCTGCATGGCCAATCGGGCGAACCGTAGTATGGTTTTCCATTTTAAAAATATATTGTACCCCATATTAAGGGGGAGGGGGGGTTTAGCATTCCAAAGGGAAATATCATATTTCGGGTTTTTTTTATTGATTTTTGAGTAGAAGCAGCTGAGCACCAGAGCACTAATGGAGTGGAGACTACGACGAGCACTACCATGGTGCTACCAAGGAGATGGAGCCACTATATTCAAAGTGATGGGTCTGATATCTTCGCATGGCAGTGTGATTCCAAGTTCATGGGTCTATTATCTTCCTATGGTGGTCTGATTTCGAGTTCACAGGTATGTTATCTTCATGATTGCTTTTAACTTTATTTCTTTTAGACAGGGGAAGAGTTTTTCACTATGCTCCGGTCAATATCATGGAGACATGCCTATTTCATTTTTCCTTTTGTTTTTCTGTGACCCCATTCTTCAGGTTTGCAAGGTATCCATGGTGAAGGTTTCGTGAGCGATTCGTTCTTGCATGATTTGAGGTATGTCTGGATTGAATTACCATATTGTTGCACATGGTTTACCGTATTGTTATTCAGGGTGGTACACATACTTCTATAAATCAGGTACATCCCTCTGCATGTGGTATTTACAATATATAAGGTATCACTTTGTTTGATTGTGACTTTGTTTCAAGTCAAATTCCAGTGATAATTTCAGGGATATAATCGTTCTGCCAATCAAACCGTTCTCCACAAAATTAAAACCTTTTTTCTGCCCATATTTGTTCATACTCAGCTTAATATTCAAATTGGGGTTTTCAATTTTAACAATAGGTTTGGGATACATAGGTTTGATCAATAGGTTTGAGATACAGTACGCCTATAGTCATAATGGAAAACTTGATGGTTGTTGGGCTCCAATTAGGATTTGTTGTCTTTAATAAAGCTGCAATACCAATGATATGCAGGCAGGACATAGATGTGCCAGAAAGAATATTGAAGGGAACATGTCTTTAATCAGAGGGAACTTGAGTTGCTGCTCCGACTTTTGAATATGTTGCAAGGATGTTCCACCCTAGAACTGTAATAGCAGGCTGCATTGGAGGAATTGTTAAAATATTTGTTTTGGAAACATTGCAATACCTTATAATGGATATATCAAGAGTTGTGGGGATTTGATTATATCCTTGAGTATGTATGGAGTAAGATAATTTGAACCCTAAGAGGAAAATTCTACCATCAACGGAGCTGGATTTGTATTTAATTCAGTTCTTGAAGAAATGGAAGCCACAGGGGACCTGAATGTGCATAATTTAGTTCAGTATTAGGGTTTTTCATGCAATGTGTCTTTCATCTTCTAAAATTCTTTGTTCACACAAGTAAAATTGTCGTATTGAAATCCTATGCTGTTGATTTGATGTATTCAAAAACTGTGGCTCCATCAACTGCATTCAATTGTGTACCAGGAATAGAATAAAGGTCTGGAGAAATGTCTTCGTCACCTTTGGGTGCATTATAGAGAATCATTCCTATGCCTGCCATAAAAACCGTTTCACCTTTCTACCGTTTTGCATTGGCACCACGAAGGCACACAACTATTTTTCCTTTGACTTTGAGGGGATCTAGTGCTCCCAGGAAGCAGAGTTTTCTGCAACATTATTCCGATTAAAAATGTTAAAACATATCATCACAAAGAGGTGTACCTTTGACTGATTGAACTAATACTAATCCAACCCAAATTTCTTCTTTGGAAAAAAAAAGTGGCAGTTATGTAGCATACCCAACAATTTCATTTGCATGTGGGGCTCTCACGTATAGACCCTATATTGTATTCATAGGGAAGGACTAAAACTTAATATTTTGCATTCTGTGGACAGCTGCATTTATGTTCTCTTTTCCTTCAGTGAATGAATCGAAATTCATAGTTAATTATTTCTTGTAAATTTGAAATTTTCTCCATGGAAGTTGGTACTTGCTTCTATCATGTCCCCTCTTTAAGATTTATTTGCATATCTAATTGGTAATGAGATATTTAACCTGAAAACATTGTAAGTTGCAAGCACATAACTGGACAAATTATATAAATTTTAACATGCTTTTCTCTTTGGATTTTGCTCAACTTACAGGGTATTCTTTCTTTTTCAAGAGCCTATTGGGTCAGTCAGAAATTACTTGCATGGAACATGGAGATAGAACATGTTTAGTTCTACATGTTTGCTAGAAAAAATGCTAATTTGACTCTTTCAGCTGGAGGAGTGAAAGGTTAGAGAGTACAATTTGGTTTTTACTTTTGAGGTTCTTAATTTTCAATATTAATTGAACATTGCATAAATTTTCATATAGTGTACATCTCTTTAATGTTGCCATCTAAATGCATGTATGATGTTGCATTCACCTGTAAATGCTGGAATACAGGTCATTATGAAGATAGGTCATTGTGGAGAGTTAGTTGAAAACATCTCTGCAACTTTCCTGACTTCAACACAGGCCCTGTGTATAATAAATTCCAAGTTAAACGTGTATAAGCAAACTGCCAAGTTAAGAGATCGGTTCTCATGAGTAGACATCAATTGAATGTCATCAACATCCCAACACATTCAAACAGCAAAAGGTGTTGATCGATAAACAAGGTAAAGCAATATCTTTCTGATGTCACACAATAATCTGTGGAAGAGCCTTGCCCTCTTCCCTCTGATTGTGTTCTTAGTTAAGTGCAAAAGAAGATCTCAACCTGATAATATCTAAACCTATATTCCTCAAAAATGAATGAGAATAAGTCCACTGTCAGGAGTCAAGACAGTTTCTCCAAAAGTAGATCAGCTAAGCGAATTGAGGGCCAATGGAACAGATTCTAAATCCTCTCCCATTTCTCTTGAGTCTTTCAAGTAGTCAAATTTTTACCATACCTCAGAAATTAATAAATTATCCATAATTTACATTATTCCTCTTTCAAGTGATATGGCTGAGCAATACTAGCATTTCTTTCATTACCCTGTTTGCTTCTTGTAGCTTATCATTTATGTCAAGTGACCTAATGAGAACACTAAAAGTCTTAAAGTTTGGCACTAGCCCCTTTTTAATCATTTCATCATAAAACATCAATGCATCTTGCATTCTACCTTCCTTACAAAGCCTGATGATAGATTCCATATCCTGTGAACTGACATGAGTGGCCAAAACCTCCTTCGAAATTTCTTCATCTGTATTAGCTGTCAGCATGGAAGTTGTATCAATGTCATCATCATTTACTGACCTATCAAGTTGCACAGTACAACTTGAAATACCAGAAGCTGGATTCTTTAATTCCAATTCCCTTAATATAGTTGCTGCTTCCTGTATCTTTCCTTCATGGTAAAGCCTTTTGATGAAATCAACAAACGAGATATCAAGCTCTGGCCCAACAAACAAATTATCAGTTCCCACAGAATTCAATCTTCTAAAATATTCAGAGTATAATCTACTGTCAGTATTGATGCCAAGAAGTAAATCCCTCTCAAGCAGTTCTTCTACAAGTTTACTTGCATCTTCCATCCTGCCTTTACTGCAAATCCCATTAATAAGGTCGGTGTAGCAAAAGAGATTTGCTGCAATTCCTCTCCTTTCCATTTCATGAAACAGTGTCATAGCTGCCTCCATATTGCATATTTTGCAATGCCCTTTAATCAGTGACTCAAACATAAAACCATCTGGCAGAATACTCCACTTCTCCATTTCAAAGAGAAGAGTTGATGCCTCCTCAATTTTTCCTTGCTTGCAATATCCAGAAATCAGGAGATTGTAAATATTGATGTTTGGGACAAGGTCCATGGCTAACAATTTCTTCAAGAGCTCCTCTGCATCCTCTAAATAGCCTTCCTTACAGAGACCACATATGAGTTTCGAGTAAGTGGTAACAGTGGGAGTAACACCTATTCTCTCCATAGCATCAAATAACCTGAAAGCTTCTACGAGGCGGCCTTCAATGCAAAGCACATAAATTATTGAATTATATGTGACCTCATTAGGCATAGTACCTTTTAATTCCATTTCCTTGCACAGTTCTAAAGCTTCATCCAAACAACCTTCTCTGCA
>LPNX011105601.1:327428-337428 GCA_001517045.1 Pseudotsuga menziesii
AAAATACTTTTGCACAAACAACTTCATCTGCCACAATTCCCTTCTTCAATGCTGCCTTTAAAAGCTTGCATGATTCTTTCACCCTTCCTTCTCTGCATAAGAGATCAAGGACAATTGAACAACTAGAGACAGTTGGCAACATAGATTTGGCCTCCATTTCATTGTAAATCGTTAGAGCTCCATCTGTGTCCCTTTCTTTGCAAAGTCTATAAATAAGCGAGTGATAAGTTTCCAGCGCTGGTAATAACCCCTTATCTTGCATTTCATAATGCAGTTTTAAGGCTCCCTTTATGCATCCCCTTTCACAGTTTGAAATTATCATCATACTGTAAATCTGAGCATTAGTTTAAAAATATTGTTAGCCTCTTCCAAACTGCCCTTCTTGCAAAGACCATTCATAAGGGTGCTGAAGCTTTCAATAACAGGCAGAAAACCCATTTTATGCATTCTCAAATGCATATTCAATGCCATATCTACCTTTCCTACTTTGCAAAGTCCACCAATGATAGCATTGAATGTAGAAGCATTAGGTGCAATACCTTTCACCTCCATTCTGTCATACAAATTCATGACAAAATCTGCATCTTCCATGCATAAACAATCAATCAACATATTGCAAGTTCTGACATCAGAAGCCAATTCTTTTACATAGGTGCTGTTCAGAATCTCATTAAACTCCTCCTTTCTGCAATTTTTTAAGAGTACTCTGATAAGTGACATGTAACTGCTAATACTTGGGAGAATGCCTTTCCTTTCTATTTCATTGTAGAGTTTCATACCAGTATCAAATTTCCATTGATTGCAAAGTCTGTCAATGACAGTGTTATAGAGAGAGTCGTCTGGCACAATTCCACAACCTATCATGTTATCAAGAAGTTCAGAGGCCTCCTGTATATTTCCTACCTCAGAATGTGTCTTAATCAAAGCCCTGTAGGTAATCACATCTGGAATTGATTACCTATATAATTTGAATGCGGGACCTATGATTTGAAAATCCAATACATTTACAAATCAAGTGATAACAACTTATTTAAGGTAAAATTGAATTGAGAAGTTAATATAGCTACTTCGTACCTCATCAAACTAACTAAAGAATCATGGATTTCATCAAGAAAACAAGTTTAGATTCTATTAATGTTTTCAATCTAATTATAATAAATTAGATCAATAACAACGAGAGAACAAAAGAGAATGATACACGATCGGCAATAGGATTCATTATGAAAGAGGTGATAAATACAACATTTAGACATAATGGGTTTAACTCGCTCAAAGTATGAGAATGTTTAAATCTCTGACTACCTGATTCCTTTTTACATAACTTAAGGTCCAGTTACATCTTTTATTTTACTATTAACTTAAACTTTATTTCACAGAAGTTAATATTAATCATCAGATTTTAATTCACCAATTTGATAAGCAGCTTGTTAACTTTTACCTCAAACTTGTTTCTAAATTTTACAATTTGGTCTTCCACAATGGCTTGTGAATGCAACAGCTAATTGATTTTGAGAAGAACAATACACAAAATCTCTTTACTCTGAACTTTCTCACAGATGAAGTGATGATGAATCTCTACATGCTTCATCTTTGAGTGATAAGTTGGGATTTTTGCCAACCTCAAAACTCCATGTTTGTCACAGTATAATGGAATCGTTCCATCCTACTTAACTCCGGTGTCTTCAAGCATCCGCCTCAGTCATATAGTTTCACATCTTGAAGTGGATTTTCTATAACACTAATACAGTCTAGTGTTAATCAGCGACTCCTGTCAAGATGAGGTTATCTTTTTACTAATTTCATGCAGGTTATCTTTTTTACTAATTTTATGCCAAAATCAATAGTTCAATATCCTTTTTGCAGCCTTCCAATATCCTCTTTGCAACCTTCCAGTGCATCAATGTCGGTGAAGTCTTGAATCTGGAAATTAAGCTTATTGTAAAGTTTATCTCTGACCTGGTATACGCTGTTGGAGGATTAACATTCCAATATTAAAATTGAAATGTCATAAAATTAGATGTTATTAATGACTTTCTACAGCACTGGTGATGAGGATTTTGATCTACGCTCCTTCCCAAACAAATATACCCAGGACTGCTGCAATGATACACAATGCTGGCATGATCAAAACCACCATAACCCAAGAACTCATCTCTCTTAAGATATTTATGTCTTGAGTGTGCTTCCCAAATTTTGTGTGTACTGGAAATAAGTCCAGAAAAGACCCTGATGGATTGGGCATTCTCCAAAATTACCATCTTGAAAACTGGATTTTCCCAGCAGAGTCCCCACTGTAATCAGTCTTCTGCTCTCGATGCCTCCTCAATCCAAAAGACTTATCTCTGTCAAAATCCGCAGCATTTGCATGTTATGTAAATTCAGAGTATTCTCGTCCTCTAGATCAAGCGTTTAAATTAGAAAGAGGAACAGTTAAAGTGGCAGCATTCACAGTTCTCATATATGCTTCATTTGAACGGGTGTAATCCAATATGGTTTTGAAGAACAAGAGCAATTCTTCAGCCCAAAGAAATGGGATAATAGCCCAATGACTTCTTAATTCTTACAGCTCTCCAGTAATCTAGCATTTGTATTTAAAAAAAAAAAACACTTTTAGCCATCGGTTAAGCGACGGCCTGTAGGTGATTTTTAATACCGTCGCTTAACCGACGGTTCAGTTTTCATAATCCGTCGGATATCCGTCGCTTAAGCGACGACCTGTAGGTGATTTAAAAAAAAAAAAATCAATATCGTCTCTTAACCGACGTTTAAGTTTTCATAATCCGTCAGATTGCCATCGGTTAAGCGACGGCCTGTAGGTGATTTTAAAAAAAGAAATTCAATACCATCTCTTAATCGACGTTAAAGTTTTCATAATCCGTCGGATAGCCGTCGGTTAAGCGACGGCCTGTAGGTGTTTTTTTTTTTTAAAAAAATCAATACCGTCTCTTAACCGACGTTTAAGTTTTCATAATCCATCGGATAGCCGTCGGTTAAGCGACGCGTGTTTACAGTTTAATATGAATTAGATGTCGGATAACCGACGATTTACATTTAACCGATGGTAAACTGAGCTGTCGCTTTACCAACAGATTAGAAAGATGTCGGATAACCGACAAAAATCCATCGACGCTTAAAAAAATCATAGTGTCGTACATGCGATAGGGAAGTGTCGAAAATCCGACAATACGGTCGTCGAATTTTTGGTCGAAATGTAGTAGTGACTATAGCATCAACGCAACGAAATGAGTTTAGAGAAGATTATAGAGAGATATAAAATAAGATAGATAATTTTGTAGTGTTTGACAAATGACCACAAAAGTAGGCCAACACGTCTAAAAAGTACATCCAAAAACTAAAAGTTAAAGTACAACATGGGATTGCAAAAGTATCTCATAGAACAGTGCCAAAATAAGGAGATTTAATGTCATAACTAGCAGGTAATCAACTAGCTAATAAAGGTAACTGAAGAAGCATAAGAAGTAAAGTGTGGGTACACAAAAAGATGACGTGAAATAGCTAAAGTGTTGAAAGTAGACGAAACTCAATGCTAAACAAGATGAGATGATGTCAAGCAGTGCCTGATCTGGTTGTTAGTGATGAGTATGGGGGCCAAGGGATGATATCCCCATCAAAGGTACCAATCATTGTGAAATCTCCAATGCACTGGAAGATGATGTCCTTTGTGGTGTGGCCAGGAAGAGTCAGTCTGGCTGTATAATCTTGGTCAAAGAGCATAAGAGGGAGCCTTGATCTCCTAGGTTCCAACATCCAAGCTTGTGGAGAAGAAAGTCTAGATGGAATCCCGGATACACTAAATGTAGGTTGTCTTCCCTAGGGCCATCTAGAGTTGAGCCATCCACTAGACTTTCAGTGTGACATTGTCAAGTTAGTGAAGCGCATTTCTTAGCCTAGCAAGAACAATGTCCATTTTCCCTCGATCAAGTTGTAGTTGATAGTGTGTTATACTGGCTTAGAAAATTTTGTTAGTAGGATGCTATGGATGGTGGTGTCAACCCTTTTTTAGGACACCTGTGTGTTGGCTACCATTATAATTTCCTCCAATGATATATTAGTGTGATTTTCTGTTCAAGATTTGCTTGCTGTCCATAATTTCCAAATTGCGGATTTATTAAACTCAGTTACTTTGTACCATACAGTATTTGCACTCCTCAATGTTTTAATATAGAGTTCAAGTACATGCAGAATCTGAAGTGTTGATAAATGCAAACACATGTTTCTGTTTTAGGACCTGTAGGTTATTCTTTCAGTGCAGATCTGTACTGTGATGTAACCAACGTATATCCATCTTTGAATTACCTTGTACCATGCAGTATTTGCACTCCTCAATGTTTTAATACAGAGTTCAAGTACATGCAGAATCTGAAGTGTTGATAGATGTGAACACATATTTCTGTTTAAGGACCTGTAGGTTATTCTTTGAGTGCATGTATGTAATGTGATGTAACCATTGTATATCCATCTTAAGCCCAGATCTTCAAGCCCTTAGAGGGATTAAATTTCGTTAGGCATAATTTTTTTATCATTTAATATGAAGGAACTAATACATGACATGTGAGTAAATAATAAAAAAATTATACCTCAAGAAGTATGATCTCTCTTGGTGCTTGAGAGATCTGGGTTTATGACTTTAAGATCCTTGATAAGAAGAAGGCAAGTTGATCTAGATGGAACACACAATTGATTCAACTTATAAAGAAAGCCATCTTGTTCTTTGTAGTCTAGGAAAGGGCTTTGATTGACCACAATGGGTTGTTGGATGGATTCCATGACCAGACCAAAGTAAAGGTCTATATAATATTGGGATTTCCAATCCTCATAGGATGAACATTTGATATCTAAAATGGAACGGACCTTGGGTAAGGGTCCATTGAGGAGATTAGGTACTTTATGGAATATTGGAAGGCATCTAATTAGTGACAAGTGGTTTCTACACTGACGATGTTTTGATATTTGTGGTCCATTATGGGACAAAATAATTAACTAATTCTCTCTCTCTTTCTTGGGGATAATAGTAGTCTCCTTACAAATGGTAAACCTAGCCTTCCCACTTTATTTGTTTTTTCTTTAAGGAATGTTAAAACACCAATTCGAACTGGTTGGTCATTATGAACATTTTAATTGCTCATGCATACATGTCTAGATTCTAGAGGGTCAGAGGTCCTGCACAACATATCAATAACAATCTGACTCCAGCGTTGTAAACAGTTAGGAAATGTTCCAGAAAAAAAAATGTACTAGTTTGTTTAAGAAAGGAGGTTAAGATTCAGAATCACTGAAATAACCAAAGCCAACAGTTTAGACAATAGCTTTATGAAGATGAAATGTACCATCTAGAAACAACATTAACTAAAAACAATTTTGAGTCCATGTATCTTGTTATGTGCACTTAAATATTTTCAATCCGGATTCTGTTTAATAACCTTATTTTTTTTGTAAAAGAGAACATCTACGTATTTAGTTGTCAAAGAGAGTATGTGAACTTCTGAATAAAGTCTTCAAGAGTCTATCAAAATAGGATGCTTAATCAAGTGCACTAACATGATGACACTATAGTTTTCAAGCTGTGGTCAATTCATTTCATTCAGAAGATTTGTTTTTAATATAATCGAAAGTTCACCTGTGCAGATGAAATTATTTCGTTCATCACAATCAGGGTTTTACTGTTGTCCATGTAAATCCAGAGGTCTCACCAAAACTGAACAGCCTATTCCTAGCACGATGAAAATTGAAACAACTAGACTTCAGGCGAGGCTTAAAGAATCTTGAGGTAGGCATCTTCTTTTAATAACCATTCATGAGCGCTTCTCTTGCCATCCCATTGTTGAACAAAATCACATAATCAACAAATAGAAACATTTATGTAGCAACACACAATCCTCAATTGGATTCTACAACTATTTCTTAAACACATCCTTATTCTCTGTCCTTCTCAAGTTTAGGTTATTAGGTATGCATCAATACATTATCATGTTCTCTAAGAACCTTTTATGAACCACTTTAATAGATTGTGTAATTGTTTAGGATATTTTGTTGCTTGATCACGGTAGATTTTTGTGCTTATTAATGTGTTTGGAAAAATAAACTAGATTTTAAGCATCACTGTCTTTGGATCTTATTGTCTTTTATTAGAATTCAAATGATGAAATCTGGGTTAATATTGCTCCTCTTCCCGATTCTTAAAAGGTGCTAGCTCAATGGAAGAGTGCCTGCCTTACAAGCAAAAGGTTGGTGGTTCGATTCCTCCATGCCCTAATGATATTGCAGTGTATTTATAAAGGTAAAAAATGTAGTAGTGCAAGATGGATGCAATATTAGACGCAACACTAAATGCAAAACAAGATGTAAAAATGGACGTCACACCAAACACACAAGTGGATGCAAAAGTGGACGCGATGTCAGACACAAATGTGGACACAAAAATGGATGTCACGGTAAAAGCAAAATTGGATGCAAAAGAAGACTCAACACTAGACACAATTAATGACTCAAAACTAGATGCAATACTAGGCCCAAAACTAGATGCAACAATAGATGCAAAAGTGGACTCCTAACTAGACGTAAAATTAGACATTAAATTGAGCACAAAATATGGTGTATAGATGGACATAAAAACAGGCGTAACACCAGGTGAAAAACTGGAAGCAACACTTGACGCAAACAAAAAGTTAATACGAGACACAATATTGGATGCAAGATGGGACGAAACATTGGATGTAAAACTAGACGTAATATTGAATGCAATATGGGATGCAACATTGTACACACAACTAGATGCAATATTAGATACAAACATGGGCGCAAAACTAGGCACAACACTAGGCGCAACACTGGGTGCAACATTGGGCTCAAACATAGATGCAAAAAAGACATCAACCAAGATGCAACACTAGGTGCAAACCTAGATGTAAAATACGATGTAAAACAAGATGAAACATTAGGCACAAACATGGATACAAAAAAAGACGTAAAACAAGATGCAAAATTAGATGAAAAAATGGATGCAACATTATAAGTAAAATTGGATGCAAAACTAGATGCAATATTGGGCCCAAATTTAAATGCAAACCTAGATGCAACGCTAGATGTAAAATTGGACACATAATTTGATGCAAAACATGGTGCAAAATTGGGTGCAAGACTCGATAAAAACAAATGAGCAAAATAAGACGCAACATTGGATGCAAAATTGAGCGTCAAAATGGGTGCAAACAAGGATGTAACAAATGACACAAAAAAAGATGCAATACAAGATGCAAAATTGGGCGTAACAAAAGATGTAAAAAATTGGATGAAAAAATGGACGCAAAAATGGATGTTAAAAAGGACGGAAAAAAAGATGCAATAGATGCTGTTTTATGAAATTGTACAATAGCACCAGGTTTAGCGCCGAATTGTTCACCAAAATTGGGAAAAAATTACACTAAAATATGGCGCTAAATTCGACGCTAAATCCAGTTTTTGTTGTAGTGTTACATTCAAATTAACTAGTTTAGATGTAGGCTTGAGAAAACGAAGGACCCTGGTGTTCTTATTTACAATTGCTTGTGACAACACACAATGAGCCGCATTGCGGTCCTTTGACCGTGTGTTCTTACCAATTTTAACAAAGGCATCTACTAAACTTTTAACTATATGAGAACTTGGTCCAGAAGGATTTATCATCTTTATCCCTAACGATTTCCTAACAATATTCATGCCCCTAGATTTTAACAATGATAAAAATAATCTACATTTATCTCCATCACATTTCTCCTCAAAATATTTATTTAGTATCTGTTGAGTTTGATAAGCAATACTACGTTTAGATAGCGTACCTTCAATGGAATTGAGGAGTCCTCCATCAACTTGTATACGCTTCGGATTTCTTCGACGTGTGCTTTCTAATGGAGGTAAGGGGGTTGGATTTTCAGTAGCAACTTGTTGTCCTTCGCTGTTTTCCTGGTAGTTGGATGGTGGAAGTCCAACATCCTCATCGATGGTCCAGTTAATATTTTCTTCTTCAATAGTAGGATCCATGTCCAACGCCTCTTCAATAGTAGGCTCCATGTACACTGCCTCTTCATGAGCTTCATCTTGAGATGGTAACTTATCACTTTGACTTGATGTGGGATTGAAACATCCCCTAATGAGCACCTACGTTTTGCTTCTTGAATACTTCCATGGGGTTCTTGTTCAACAACTATTGTGGAAATTCAAGGTCCCTTTAGTGAATGCTTCCTTTTTTCTTGTACTGGATTAATAGGATGAACCGTCGTATCCTCTATAATTGGATTTAGTTAGTTTCCAAAGAAAGCCTCTGATTCATCATGTCTATTCTTTTCTTTTCTTTCTCTTCTTCGATGACTTCTTGAGGTCTCTTCTTTCTTGCTAATTTTCTTCCTCAGTTACGTACATTCTCCATCACCACAATGATCAATGTCAATATAGTTTGTTTTTGTTGCTCCTCAATTACAAGCTTCCAAACCTTTAACTTGCTTTATAACTATTGATCCGTCAAGGTGTTTCAATCTTCCTTCTCAATTGTTCATATTTCCCATCAAAACAATAATGAATGGGAAAATTTACCTTTGGTTCTCTTGAATAATAAACAAATGAAAGTTATATCCACCATCACTATGAAATGACATTGAAGCTTGATATCTTATCCTATGTGCTCCTCAACCATGAAATATGTCCTCAATGCTGCACCTGCATAACAAAAAGAATGATGGAGAATGTGTAGATTGTGAGTATTTCCACAGGCAAGCTCGTGCTCTTGAAAAAAATGCGCGCTAATCGGAATTTTCATAAAAACAGATTGAAGTTACTCTCGAACAAAGACAATTCATTGTTTTAACAGTCCAAAAACGTGCACGCGTTATATACAGTCCAAACGCGTACATGATTTGTATAGGCAAAACACGCACGCGATCTTAAGCACAATTAATGGGGTGGGTGCATGGCTAAGGCTTTCCTAATTTCTTAATTATTAATTTCTTAAATATTTCTTAATTTATTTATTATTAAGTTTAGCCTAAGTTTAGAAATAAACATATAGTTCATTACTTAGACATGATTTAGAATACATTCAATTTATATATAAATATTTAATAAAAGAAAATCTTTTTGATTAAGATAGTTAGTCTATCCAATAAAATTGTTATCTAACCTCCTAAACAATAACAATATTGTGTTGATGAAGATAGTAGAAGATAGGATGATGATAAGGATGATGATGATGATGTTCATGATGTTGATGGTGATGATGATGATGAGGATGATGATGATGAATGATGATGATGATCATGATGTTGATGGTGATGATGATGACGATGATAATGATGATGTTGATGATGATGAGGATGATGATGATGTTGTTCACGATGTTGATGGTGATGATGATGTTCATGATGTTGATGGTGATGATGATGATGTTCACGATGTTGATGGTGATGATGAAGGTGATGATGATGGTGAAGATGAAGATGAAGATGATGAAGATGATGTTGATGGTGATAGTGATGATGATGATGATGATGATGTTGATGGTGAGGATGATGATGATGGGGATGATGATGATGATGTTCACGATGTTGATGGTGATGATGATGATCATGTTGATGATGATGATGATGATGACGATGAAGGTGATGATGATGATGAGGATAAGGATGATGATGAGGATGATGATGATGATAATGATGATGAAGATGAAGATGATGAAGATGATGTTGATGGTGATGATGATGTTCATGATGTTGATGGTGATGTTGATGGAAATGAAGATGAGGATGATGATGATGATGTTCACGATGTTGATGGTGATGATGATGATGGTGATGATGAAGGTGATGATGATGGTGAAGATGAAGATGATGAAGATGATGGTGATGGTGATGATGATGATGATGTTGATGGTGATGGTGATGGTGATGATGATGAGGATGATGATGATGATGTTCACGATGTTGATGGTGATGATGATGATCATGTTGATGAT
>LPNX011105601.1:339928-358802 GCA_001517045.1 Pseudotsuga menziesii
TGATGATGAGGATGATGTTCATGATGTTGATGGTGATGATGATGATGATGATGAATGATGATGTTGTTCATGATGTTGATGGTGATGATGATGAGGATGATTATGATGATGATGTTCATGATGTTGATGGTGATGATGATGATGATGATGATGATGATGTTCATGATATTGATGGTGACGATGATGATGAAGATGAGGATGAGGATGAGGATGATGATGATGATGATGATGATGATGATGGCATTGGTGATGATGATGATCATGTTGATGATGATGATGATGAAGATGATGATGACGATGGTGATGATGATGATGTTCATGATGTTGATGGTGATGATGATGAGGATGATAATGATGATGTTCACGATGTTGATGGTGATGATGATGATGGTGATGATGAAGGTGATGACGATGATGATGAAGATGAAGATGAAGATGATGAAGATGATGTTGATGGTGATAATGATGATGATGGTGATGATGATGAGGATGATGTTCACGATGTTGATGGTGATGATGATGATCATGTTGATGATGATGATGATGATGATGACGACGAAGGTGAAGATGATGAAGATGATGTTGATGGTGATGATGAAGATGATGATGATGATGAATATGAGGATGAGGATGGTAATGTTCATGATGTTGATGGTGATGATGATGATGATGATGATGACGACGATGGTGATAATGTTGATGATGATGATGTTTATGATGTTGATGATGATGATGATGATGATGATGAACATCATGATGATGATGATGAAGATGAACATGATGATCATGGCGATGTTGATGATGATGATGATGTTCATGATGTTGATGGTGATGATGATGATCATGTTGATGATGATCATGATGATGGTGATGATGAAGGTGATGATGACGATGAGGATGAGGATGATGATGATGATGAAGATGATGATGATGATGATGATGATGGAGATGGTGATGATCATGATCATGTTGATGATGATGATGATGATGAAGAAGATGATGATGGTGACCACGATGGTGATGATGATGGCGACGATTTTGATGATGATGTTCATGATGTTGATGGTGATGATGATGATCATGTTGTTGATGATGATGATGATGAAGTTGATGATGATGACGATGGTGATGATGATGAAGATGAAGATGACGACGACGACGACGACGATGATGATGATGATGATGATGAAGATGAACATGATGAAGATGATGATGATGAGCATGGCGATGTTGATGATGATGATCGATGATCAATGATCATGGTGATGATGATGATGATGATGAAGATGGTGATGATGATGATGACGATGGTGATGTTGATGTTGAGGATGATGATGATGATGATGATGATGAAGATAATGAGGAAGGTGATGATGATGATGAGGATGAGGATGATGAGGACGATGGTGATGATGATGTTCATGATGTTGATGGTGATGATGATGATCATGTTGATGATGATGATGATGATGATGATGAAGGTGATGATGATGATGACGATGGTGATGGCGATGATGATGAAGATGATGATGATGATGAACGTGATGAAGATGATGATGATGATGATGAAGATGAGCATGATGAAGATGAATATGATGATGATGATGAACGCTATTTTTTGTTTTTACAGAATGCGCACGCGATTGGTTTGTATAAAACGTGCACACATATTGTTTATATAGAATGCGCACAAGTTTTGTTTAACTAAATTGCGCGCGCTTATTCTTTAAATTCAAAAATTTATTCCCTCCAAATGATAAGGCCGATCCTCCACCCATGCTTTCATGGAATTCCTATGCCTATTTGTCTGCTTTGTACTTTGCTTTGGATTCAACATGCCTGTGCCTTGGAGTATGATAAACCATGGCGGATTCAGCATTATATCCAAATTTTCAATATGCTCATGTTTAGCGGTTCGTCTGATTATGCTGCACACCTCCATTTTTTATGAGATTTTAGAAACAGATATGGGTTTTTTTGTAGATTCTAAATATGTAAATTTCAACAAGAATACATAATTTTTTCTATTTTTTCTTATTTATCTTCTGTCATCACTCCTCAACTCAAAAAACACACTGGTAGTGTTTTGTCCATATCTCTTTCATTTCTCAACCATTTAAAAAAAAAATTGTATGGTGCACTAAAGAACACCAACCTCTACATGTTATAAAAAAACCCATTTCCAAATAATTGCATTAAGACATTCAAACGCTGCACCCACAATTGACGTACCGTTTTCGAGGTTTGATCTCTTAGATAATTAAAAAAAAATTAAAAATAGTCGTGCACTAGTCCTATATGTTCTCTATATGTATACCAGTTTTCAAAAGTTTATTCCATCATTTAGACACTCAAACGCTGAACCCACAAAAACATATACCTTATAATTTGTCCGAAAAATGAAAAGTGCCCATTAAAATTTATTTAACTTTAGATAGTTAACAACATTTTCAATAGAAAAAAAATATTTTATTTCGAAAGGTCATTCAATTTCCTACATTTCTTGTTTTTACTAATCGCAAGATTCATTGTGTAAGTGTCTCAAAATATCCATGCAAGTTGATGGATGCCTGTTTTTTCAGTTTTGTATTGCATCTAACGCGCCAAAAGAGACGCTCAACTTCTTGCACACACCCTGATATTTTTCAAATATACAGCAGTATTCACAACGTCTGCCCAAAATCCATTTGAAATTTGCTTACCTTGTAGCATGATGCATGCACATTCAACTAGTGTTTTGTTCTTTCACTCTGCTATCCCATTTTGCTGAGGAGTGTGCGATATTGTAAACTATTGTTGGATGCCATTCTCCTTACAGTATTTCTTGAAAGCTCCAGACACGTACTCTCCACCATTGTCAGATATGAGAACTTTAATGCATTTTTCTATCTTCTTTTCAATCATGGTTTTGAACTCCTCGAAGTATTCAAATACATCTTCTTTCCTCCTTATGAAGTACACCCATGTGTATCTAGATCTATCATTAAAAAAATGTCAGAAAAAATGATGGACCTCCTAAAGATCTAGTTTGCATAGGTCCACATAGGTCTGTATGAATTAATTCAAGCAGACTAGTTTGTCTCTTTTCTTGATGTACTGGGAATTCATTTCGATGTTGTTTTCCAAGTGCACATGCACTACATTCTAAATGTTCATTCTTTCTTATAGGTAGACCTTCAACCATAGATTTATTTTGAAGTAATACAAGATCATGGTGGTTAATATGGCCATACCTCTGGTGCCAAAGTTCCTCTGTGGTGATTACGATGGATACAAGTGCCCGATTACCGTCTTTGTTCACATCCAGCTTGTATAGTCCTCCACATCTTGAACCTATAGCAACAATCTTGAAGTGGTTTCGAATGTCTTTGATATGGCACTGTTACTTGCCAAACTCTACCTTCACATCATTCTCGGTTATGGTTGAAACAGATATTAAATTTTTCTTAATGCCAGGCATATACATGACATTATGAATCTCTCTCAATTGACCATTAGATAATTTTACTTTTATTATTCCATAAACCTGCACTTGGTGTGACCTATTATCTCCTAAATAGATATGAGTGCCATCATTTTTTTCATTGTATTCATCGAACCATTCTCTCTTACAAGACATATGTGCAGATGCAGCTGAATCTGCTGAATCTATGAACCATGTATTCTCATTGTCTGTCTGAACACACAGAGCATCATTAGAATTAAATAATCTTAGATTTTTAAAATCATTAATTTTAGAGGTGTTTGTATTTGCAAAATTTCCATTGTAGTTTCTATTTCTATAGAATTTCTTCTCATAGTGATTTCTATTGAGGTGTCTTGGTTTGCCCCAATGATGACCATCTACATTATTTCTATCAAAATCAGTCTAAGAGGTACCTTTGTGTGTTTGATGAAATCTGTCTCTGTCTTCATTCCATTGTTTGCCTCTGTCTCCATTCCATGGCCTGCTCCATGGTTTGCCTCTATGTGGATATCGACCTCTCACCATCAGTGCTAATTCTGAACCTCCAGCATCCAGATCATAGTTCTTCATTCGTTCTTCTTCTTAGATTAGAATCCCTGTAAGTTCTTCAAAATTTGGGGGTTTCTCTCTTGCTGCAAGTACCGAGAAAAACACTTTATAGTCTGGTAGTAAGCCTTTTAGAGTGACTGTTACTAAGTCAGAACTTTCAACAACTTCACCTATGTCACCCAATTTTTCTTTAATGCTAGAAATAAATTTTCTTACCCCTTCATTAGCCTCCATCTCGATTGACAACAATTTGGTTTTGAGAAACAAAACCTGATTTGCATCAATTGTTTGATACAGGCCTTTGAACGTATCCCATGTTGCCTTGGATGCCGTACAATTTCTGATATGCGAAATGATGTTATCTTTGATAGACATCCTCAAAGTCAGTTTTGCTTTCAACTCCCACTTATTCCAGTAGTGAAGCAAAGCAACATTTTCAGCCTCAGCTCATCTCCGGTCACAATCGACCACAGTCATCATCTTAAATTTCCAATTTACATAATTCTCACCATTTAATTTGGATGCTTCATTGATATATGTATTAGCAAGTGGTGGATTTTCCATTTTACCTAGTTTCGGCTGATCTGGAGAGGTGGAGAGCTGAACCACTACTCTCCTTAAGGGGAAAGGCGTTTCTGGGGCGGTGCTAAATATTGGTGTAAGGGCTGGCCTGAGCACCACTCTTCTAACTCACAACTTCAGCGGTACTACCGTTTCTCTCCTTTGGTGGATAAGCGGTGCCAGCGCTCTTTCTTTGTAAAATTGGTGGAGGCACCGCTCTTCTCCTGCAGCTGATAAGAGGTGCCAAGAGTGTTCACGGGAGAGAAAAAAAATTTATGGCGGAAAGCAAAAAATAAAATAGCCTTTCCACTCACCTCCACGCTGATCGAGCTTCTCCACGGTGCTTCACGTTCTCATTGATCTTCAATTGGACGCATCGATTTTGAATTGGAGGAAATCGCTCCACGCTGGTCTCTACGTAGTCACGGGGTGTTCACCAAGCAGACACTCCACGCTGAAAACAAAAGATGATCTCCAGCTCCTCTGAAAACGCTCACCAGGCAGCCTTCACTCTCAATGGCCTGTACCCAGCTTCAGCTCTAACGCAGCTCTTCACATGGACGTAGCAGCGATTCAATGAAAATTGGGCAGCGATCTTCACACTTCTGGCCCACCAGCAATCTTCACGTTTCTTCCAAATATTAAATTGATCGCAGGCTTACAGCTCCAATTACAGTTTTTCACGTGCGGACGCTTATAGCTCCAAATCGCTGCTGCTCTTCTTCAATTCTACGCTGTCTCTTCACACTGAGCAGCTATCTCTTCACGCCAGGCTCCTGAACTCCTCAGACAATACTCACGGCAGCAATTGGGCTCTCTATGGGCTCTCTATCAGCCTTCACGCCCAGGGAATCGCTCACGGCTGCTACACTCTCACAAGCCCAATACGTATTCTTTTGAATGCTGAGTGTAAATTCGAAAGGGTCGAAAAAACATTGGGCTCCTTCAATGCTTGCTCACAGAGAGCTCTCATACCAACTAAGAATTTAGAAAGCAGAGAGTAGAGCCTCTTACACAAGGAATGGTCAAACCAATTCAATTTATATTCAATTTATTAATAAGAAAAGAGTAAAATATATAGATGTATCTTAGTATAACAAACCAACAGCAAGATCCAGATCTAAATCTCTACATGCTAAGTATAGAAAGTACACATCAACCCTAAACCTAGATACTCCGCAAACATTTCTACATTATTCCAACAAGCCATCTATTCTATATTGTCATAGTATGAACAACGTATGAACTAATCAGGTAATAGAGCATACATTTTTTTATTGCCATTTATTTGGAAGGATTATCCCAAATAGTGTTGGAATTTGATAGGCAAAATGACCGTCATGGAGCATTTTGAAAATCAAATACAGTTAAAAAATTTAATAGACCGTTTTTTCTAAATAGTAAATTTATCATTTAAAACAATAAAATTTTCAAAACATCATTATATTACTACTATTTTTGAAGGGCAACAAAATTACTAAAACTTCATTGTAAGTTACTAAATTAGTAATTTAGAAATTAGTAATATCTATACTTTTATCTTATTATTATATAAAATTATACTTTCCAAATTCCAACCATTTCAAGTTTCACTAAAAAGAAAAATATTAAGTTAAATATTATTTCCATCATCCATGTTTTTCTATTTTGTAGGTTTTCTTGATTTTTTCTGAAAGCAAAAAAAATCATTTAACAATGATTTTTCTATTATTTTTTAATTTTTTTATTATTATTGTAATTAGCATGTACATAGTACAAATTTCAGTGCTCAATGCTCAATTAAGTGATTTGAAAGTTGGAAGTTCAGTACAAATTTCAGTGCTCAATGCTCACTTAAATGATTTGAAAGTTGAAAATAAAGTTGGAAGGGGAACTTGGAAGGCTGCTCAATGCTCAACTAAATGATTTGAAAGTCGGAAGTGGAACTTGGAAGGTCGAAGCTAGAGCCTAGATGCCCTTGGAGTTGGAGAGTGGACAACTGAGTCTGGAAAGCATTATCAAGATTCAAAGGTATTGCTTATATAATTTTTTTAATTTAGATTTAAAGATTTGTTTAAAAATCTATTGATTTGTTTAAAATCTACTATGATTTTGTATATTTTCTGTAATGTATATATATTTAAACTCCATAGTATAGTACATGGTTCACAATTGAGATACATATAAAATAATATTTCTAGACACTTGTGGTGAAATATTCAATGTGTTTAAATTAGCAGAGTATTATCTCTGAATCAAATTTACTATGGAGTGGAAAATGAAAATAACATAATATATCCAAGAGAAGGAGAAGGTTATGAGGGCTGTGAGATTGATCCCGGTCTTGCTCCTATGCGAACTCGGTCATTTACTTCTTCAAATATTTTAGCATAGCGTTGCTTCTAGAAAACTCCTTCAGAGCTTCCTTGTGCCCATTATCCATTTTTATTCTTGTGCCCATTATCCATTTTTATTTTCCACTAATGGACTTCATGATATAATGATATAGAGTCCCAAGTCTACATTTCTTGGTATGGAGGACTCTGGAAATTTAATCTTCCCTGGGTACATACATTATGTAGCCTCCCATTGATGACCATCAAGAAAATTTGACCTTGCTCTTTATCCCCGCTCATTATTAATGATTATTGGGTTACGGGATATTGGAGTGCTCTTTTGGCATTCTGCAATGTACAGGCTTCCGGGATTTGGCATTTTGCAATGTTGTCACTGTTGGCAACTATTTGTTTTGGGATGTGTGGAGGAGGAAATACTACAGGCTTCCTCCCGGTGGATGACCGATTGTACCATAATAGATATTAATAATGACTATTTTTTATTTTAATATAAAAATGTGGAAAAAAATATGATTTTGAAAAAAAATTAACAAAAATTAATTATTAAGAGGTAATTTTTTTAGCAATCTTTACTATTGAAGGGTAAAAATTTTAACAAACCTTTTTGAAGGGTAAAATTTTAAACAAAATATTTCCTTATAGTCAATATAAAATATCAAAACGTTAAAAAAATATTTTAACAGGTAAAATAAAAACCAAATTCCAACACTGATCCCAAACAATTTTTTTTTTAGCTCCCAAGAAAAGAGGAGATTTTAGCCGATTATTTGATGGAAAAGAACCCAAGAGTCAATCAAACGAAATAAAGAGGTTAGGTAACTCATGGTTTTCGTAATTGGCCAAGTTATAACAATGGGTTTTGTAGTTAGCAGGTCGGAGCAAGCATTAGAGAAACTAGGATAGCGTATAGAAGGTTGTCCCTCGGAAGATAAGACACATAAGTATTCAAGAGCTAGGGCATTCATTCGCATTCCGAACAGGCAAGAGGTAAAATAGAGGGGATCAAGATCCCATAGTTGGTCGAAGTTATAAAGCACTATCAGATTGACTAAACATCTACTTCTAATGATTGGTAAAGCTCAGATCCGACCAAACTAGTTATTATTTTTTGGTGTATTTTAATAAAAATATTAAATTGTTTGTGTAATTTAGTTTTAAGTATCAATATATTAGAATTTTAAAATAAAATATTGAAATACATATAGCATATACATATTTTATAATAAAATAGTGAAATACATATAGAATATAAGAATAGTGTAGTTATCTAGTTAGATTTTTGTTAATTTGGGCAATTTCTTGTAGACAAGTAAAATATTGCCTTGCCATTTTCACATTGACATTATTTTATTAAAAAAAAAAACATGAAATTAATCATCAAGAAATAATATGGATCTATATAATAAAATTAATATTTAAGAAAGAATATGGATTTAAGTAATAAAATTAACATTTATGAAATAAATAATTATTCTATATTTGATAAAATTTAATAAATAATTATTTTATATTTGATAACACTTAATAAATAATTATTCTATATTTGATAAGACTTTATTAAGGCTCTAAGAGAGAAGAAATGACAGAACACACAATAAGAATTGTGGCATTTCATAGTTGAAGAGGATCTTATTGATTCAAATTCATTTAATGCTTTGTCTAAGTTCCAAAAAGAAACAAGGTAAGTTGTTTCCTTCAGTCTCATACACTAGAGTATAAATTATTCCATTTTTTCATTACATTGCAGAAGCTAATACTCCAAAAAGAGCATGGGATATACAACAAGTGTTTAGTGAGGACGTGGTTGTAGAAGAAGGTGACTTTGCAAGTCACTCAAAGCACTCTGAATCCCACATGAAGAGTAAGACAGTCCAGAAGACTGTGTTTATGAGGCAGTACCAGTACTTAGTGATGTGACTGATTGTCTTAGAGAAAGAGATAGTTGATAGCATCATAGAATCTGGAACACTTTATGAAAATTATGAAGTAGCTGCCATTGATTAGCTGCCATTGATGAGGAACGCGAAGATGTGAATGCTCTCCAAGAAAAGCCATAATATATTCATATTTTTTGAAAGAAAAAATTTCGGTGTGCAGGTAAAGATGACAATACAAGAAGATGACTTGCACTATGTTCCAAAAGCTAAAGAAGAACATATACTTAGTGTCCAGAAGCAAAGAAGAAGTAGTCCAAGTACACATCACGCAAGAAAGTAAAAATGAAATTTTTGAATGAAATAAGCCTAGGTGAGACACAGACCACAAGGCATCCTTTAGCATTGATAATGGTGAGTATATTGTCTATGTTGAGATTATGGGGGTGTGTTAAGAATTGTAATCTCTAAAGTCTACTATGGTTAATCATGCATTAATTTGTTGGTTAGTTACCCATGGTATTCTATGACACGTGGTATTTACCCATGGTTTTGTTGTTATGTAGTCTCATATATATATTTGATTAATAATGAGAAGGCATTCCATTTCCCACGAAATCAATATGCCCACTTGTGTTTGTCATCTTTTATTGTTTCTTCTTTAAAGAAAACTGTCACCTCCCTTTTGTCTTCTATTTTTTTTTTAAGAAAAAGGCTTTGTTCCTTATAAGAAGATAACCCTAACCGTTACTTCATTATTTTCACTATGTATAATACCTTATTATTTGGAATAATACCTTCATGACATCAGGGGTGATATAAAAATAATATTATTCTTAACAATTTTAGGGTATATCTACCTATTTTACATGATATTCTCTTAGAGTATGAAGAAAATCCCCCTAGACATATATATTCTTACATTGATATTCATAATAAATAATTTACTTTTATATCCTAATAATTTCTCTGTATATATGTTTATTATTATTTTTTTATAAGAGTACAGCTTTCTTCCACCTTTTAATCATAGTGACTGTGAGAGTCTCTTAAAATGAAAGAGTTTAGTTCAATTCTATTAAAAAATTTTAAGCTAATTTTCTGGCGTATGATGGCGTTGCTAGAGTGATTGAGGAGGATAGAATTGAAAATTTATAAGGTAATTTTTTGCCATATGATGGCATTGGAGGAGGAGGAGGAGGAGGAGGACAAAAAGAAGGAGAAGAAAAAGAACGTTTTTTCTAGTCGGTAAATAGGTTCTTACTCGAATCAAGAAGAAGAACCACCTCGTTGTTGCTAGTCAGTAAATAGCCACTTAGTCAAATAAGGAACGCTTCAACTTAGTATGATACCCAAGAGGGTTTAGAAAAACAAATAAATTTAAATATCTCTAAGCGCTCAAAACAACAAGATGATGCTAGTCATCAAATACATGACTTTCTATCCATTTACCTCTCCTTAGTAGATTCATGCTCATATTGTTTAGTTGATTCAATCCCTTCAATATCCTATGTCTACAAAATAAAGAAGAAGAAGAAGAACCACCCTATTGTTTCTAGTCAGTAAATAGTCACTTAGTCGAATCAAGACACACTTCAACTTAGTATGATACCCAAGAGGTTTTAGAACAAAAAAAAAAGTTAAATCTCTCCAAGTGCTTGAAACACCAAGATGACACTAGTCATCAAATACATGACTTTCAAGACATTTACCTCTCCCTAGTAGATTCATCCTCATATTGTTTAGTTGATTCAATCCCTTCAATATCCTATGTCTACAAAATAAAATTACAACTTAGGAAATTCACAATAATTCTTATAGTGCTTTTACTTGTTGTTATGAGAAAAAAATCGCACATATGTGACAATTGTGCGATTCACATGGTAAAATATTATCAACATACAACATGCACTTAGCAGAATACATCTTCACAAGGTCCAAGGAGATGATTGAGCCCAAAATGGACCCAAAATAATCAACATCAGTGAATAGCGCAGGTTAAAGTCTAGCTACTCATGCTATAACATGCACATCTAGATCAACACCTACCCTGCAGTGTGGAATTTCCCTCCAGATCCGTGCTATTGACACAGACAATGGGATCTCACCCACTAGCAATGCACTGACGGCTCATGAAGGCTCCACTTACCCATTTGAATTTGAAAATTTTCCTCTCACACACTTTGTTTCCTTAAATGGCCTCCTAGTATACTTGGTAGCCCAAATCATGAATCAATGGGGTCACACTATGCTCTTGTCATTTCTTGGTCACCTCTTGGCCTATAAAATAATACCATGGGCATGTTAATGGTAAGAGATATTCAATAGCAAGGTTATGCTATTGGAATTCTCATTGTGCTTCCCTTTAGCTCATCTCTTCCTCCTTTTCCAAGCATCTCTAAATATCCCTTTCCTCTTTCCCTCAAGGGGCAAGTGTTATTCTCATATATATTGGTTCATTAACAACACTTCAATCATTTTGTTGGAGAAGATATGCCTCTCTTAGGAAGACCATTTTCCTCCATTTGGAGCTCACCTCTCTAAGGTGTTGTATTAGCTTAGCCATTGGGAAATAAACAAGCGGTTCAACTCATATCAGTTGCTATAAGTTTGCACCTTCTCCCCCTTTCTTATTAGGTTTAAATTTTGTTACCATTTTGTTTTTTTATCTCTTCTAACAATTTTGTCCAGGATCACTCGGGGTCATCCAACCAACCCAAAAAGGGGTTCAATACTAGGGCCTTATTGCAGCTTACAAGTCGAGGCCTTTCCCAAAGTGGGAAGCACTATTGTGCATTATTACCCCCAACTGTGTTAGTGGTGACTCCACTTTGCTTTTGTTCATTTCTTTGTATTTAGATTGTTTCTTGTTGTGTAATTAATTTATGGTACCATATGCCTTGCAAGTGAAGAGGATCATCCCTTCCATTCTAGAAATTCAACCTCCATTTGACTATCTCAACCATTTTATATAGTAGCATGAGTTTTGTTGTCTTTTGGTAACTAGCACTTGCTAAATCGTTATATAAATATGTTGTCAACGCATTTTAATAGGGTTCTTCCCGCGTTGATTGTCTATCATGGATCAACGCTATTTTTCCTCACTGCTCTCGTGCTACAACACACTAGTGAGTGTTTCTACATCCCACTAGTTTCTCACTAATTAAATTTCACACTACATGTACATGGAAATCATAGAAGAAGGACTTACCATCTCTTAGACATATCGACAGCCTCATTTTCATCCATAGAAGCTTTTATATAGCTCATATCCTTCTAACTAGATACTATCCTCAAATATGAGACACTTCTAACCCAACCATTACATAACCAATTTTTATTCATAAAACATGCCAAACCATCCCACCCATTACATATCCTGGTGTTCTTTAGAAAACATCCCAAAGAATCCTATAATCATAATACTACTAAAATTTAAAAGACATAAATATTGATTGAAAAGAAAATACAAAGTCCAGACAATAGAGATAGATAGTGTACCAGAGACAAATATCATCACCATTTGGATGAGCCCCCCAGAGTTAGGGATAGAGATATGTATAGGCACAAAGCAAGAGATGAATCCACCTTCTTCTTTCCCACTAGCAGTGCAACCTCCCATACCTGGCACCATACTTGAAATGTTCCTTCCAAGACTCGATGACCCTGCAAAAGAACCAACAACAACAGAAGGGTAAATATGAATGCCTATCTTTCTAGCTATGAGGTAAATTCTCCTATGCATTAATCGACAATCTTGATTTTTCTCTTTCCAATCCAAGTTCTGCATCACCTGCAACTTTGTTTTCACATTCCATAAGAACATGAGAGAGGAGACATTTCATAACCCAATAGCTCATGATAATTTCATTGTAGCCGAAAAGTCTAATAGCAGTCAAACAAGGGTCCTGGAACTACTTTACCACTTCCTCTCTGATATCCTCTGTTTTAAGGGAATTCACTTTTTCCCATAGATATTTCTCAATTATATCAATTTCCCTTATGATAGTTAGAGGGATTTTGTCATGGAAGAAATTAGTCGCTTGATAAACCCTCCTTTGTTCTTGAGTCACCGTCATAGTCCTTCCTTTCCTCTCCTTCACGTCTTCCTTATATTTTCAACACCTGGGAGCCATAATTCTATGCCAAGGGGAAGACTAACTTTCCATGCACTGATTTTTCCTAGCAAGAACACACAATAGCTCTAAAAAGGTGATAAATATGAGACTCTTGTAGTTAATCTCATAATTTCCTCCCATATTTATAGCATGCCCAATACACCCTTTCTTAATTGCTACCATCATTAAATTTACTATCTTGGCATTAATGCACAGGACAATCTGACAATTATCATGTCTACTTGCATTATATTAGCGTACACCATCCTCTGTTCAAGGGATTTACTACAATTGTTCCCCATTATTACATGTGTGAGGATTTAATGGCTTGACCCAATGGGTTTTATATCGGTTAGTATGAACGCCACCCTCAAGAGGAGAAACGTGATTGTTCCCAGTGGTATCCATACCATCCATGTGGGCCCTTACATTGCCATCATAAGAGTGAATCACATCATTCCATTCCTCCCTTGAGTGTCGAGTGTCTTGGATGGCCAGAAGGGGGCACTCGTTAACCCACTCTTCGAATCCAAAAATGTCCACTTGACATGTCATTTATCACCTTTCCCCAAATTTTCCAACTGGTATGCGACTTTATTTCCATCACACTTGATGTGAAAAATGTCCATGCATGGGGTTCACTCAACTGGGATTCTAGCTTCCACCCTATAGAGAACCCTCTAAGATTCCACCACCTTGGAAACCTATTTCCCATGTTGGAGCTTCTTATTCATTTGGAGGATAAATTTGGAGTCCCCTTCAACCATGGTTGTCTCCCATCCATTCTAGGAAACCAAAGTAAGACCATAAACAAGCACCTACAACTCTACTACTTTATTCGTATCATTTCCTCTGTACCCCTAGTAAAATTATAGAATTTTACCCTTGTGGTTCCTTACAACCCCTAAAAAAATAGTGGAACATGGGTATCCCTTAAAGTAACCATCAAAGTTAAGCTTGAAATAGGAAACTAGGGGACGAGACCCAAAAATCAGGCTATCCTTAGTAGCCATTTTGGTTTTTCTTTAGACCCAAACATAGTTATCTTTGTTTAAGCCTCAATCATTGATAATTAATTTTTCCAAATCCTCCATATCCCAGTCCTTTTCTCCCATTAAATCATATTAATTATTTCCTAAATGAGGGTTTTAACTCTGCTCTAGATCTTCTATAAGTTAATTTTTTTATTATGAAAAAGACCATGGTTCCTTTCCTTCCAGAATTCGCACATCAGGAATTCCAAAAGCATGAGTTGTATATAGACAATAATGGGGTTCTGGAAGGATTTTATATCCCAATCTATATATATTTGGTCTGGCTTCCCACATACACAATTTCTCCTTCAAAATATTTTAAATCCCCTATCTCGTAATGCTGGCACAAAGGGGCAAGAGTTGAGTACATTATTCATGGTTTCCTCCTCACAATTGCACATGGGGAATTACAAAGGGCCAATCATAACTCATTTTTTAAGGTTATCTAGTATTAATATTCATCGATATATAATTAACTAAAGAAAAGAATCCACTTTAGGACACGTGTTTGAATTCCATACCTTTATCCATATGTTGTTTGCTTGATCATCCCCATGATTGGTCCAAATATCATAGGATTTCTTGGTGTTTAAAATGACTATTATCGAGTTCCCCACCTCAAATTTTCCATACCTCTTTGAATTCTTATGCATATGTCCTGGGGGACATCTTGAATCCTAGGAATCTCTTCTATAAGGAATCTGTAGCTCCACCATTCGAATGAAGTTCGTTCACGATAGTCCCTTTCTTCCCGCTCCTCTTTCCAAAGTTGGTTCAACTTAGTTAGCCTCATCTCCTAAAATATATCTTGTCTTTCCCAGGTGTTAACATGAGTAGAGACTCTAAGAATCTATTATCGAGAGTCTTCCCAAAAATCTACTTCCTCCCCATCTATGATTACCTAGAATTTGTGGTCTTGTATGATACTCCTACTATCAAGGGTTGTCAGCCAAATATTTGAACCTTGCTTCGGTTCATTAAGCCTTATGATATCATATTTTGGTTTATCCTAGAAACATTTTATGTGGCATGATTTTGCTCAAGGTTTCACGTCATGAGTGACCCAATTTCACTAGATTTTATCCCCTAGAACCTTAATTTTCTTTTCATTATCTCTAAGACCAAGACCCCCTTGGGATTTCAGTTTACACACCTTTTCACAACTAACTAGTGCGCAATTCTTTTTTTTATGGATTCCATCCCACAAGAATCGTAATTGGATACTTCTGATCTCCTTTAGTACTTCCTTATGTGCATCCATGGCATAAAACAAATATATGTGTAAGGTCCTGGTTTTGACCCCGTTGCATTAGATGTACATATGATGTGTATATTGTAATGATCATGGTGTGGAGCTAAAGGCCAAGGCCCCACCATTGATCGGTTATGCTATGTTTTGGATTTAAAATTTGTCACCGATGGTATATCAGGGCATGCGGCATACGTTATGCGTTTATCACCATGTAAATATGCATCTATAATTAAAATAAACACAACCATCTACGATCGTGGCAACTAAATCGAAAGGGGCGTGATTTTCACAAGGATAAGGATGTGGGGAAATTGTCAAACCTTGGGCCAATGAGGGAAATACCCATGTGTCTTCTCCCCTTGTTTTATTCCAACCACTTTCATTAAGAATGGTTGCTGGTGGTTGAGGCAGTTATGGTCTTTGGGAGTGGGGTGGCAGGACTGTCAGTCCTCACCCACATGCACACTCCACCATAGTTGACTTCATAACGGCAACAGAAACTACTACCATCACTCCCGCACATTCTTCTCTCCGCGCCTGCACTGAGCACCCATGCCCTCCAAATTCGCGTCCTCGCCATTGTTGCTCGTCCTCATGCAGGGACCATTTTTGGTTCATTTTTACACTCACGCACGGGATTAATTCCTTGATTCACTCACGCAATTTTGTTCCTCTACGGATTTTGCAGATGGAGTGAGTGTATGCGTTCCTCATGGATTGATTTGTGGGCTTCTGTGGTTCCCTCACGTTACAGTGTGTTTCGTTGTGGCTTCTTTACATTTTGGGACGGATTCATTCATCCTCATGCACAAGCAATTACTCTGTTGGATCTCACACAACAAGCTGGGAGCCGTTTGGCCACTATTATCCATGATTTCCTGTAGGAAGTCATTTCACGCTCAAGAACTGTGTGGCGGTCTGTGTAATTCCTTTTTCCGCTTGCTTCATTGCCCTGGACGGACTGCTAATCTCCCCCTGTTGGAATTGTGTTGATGTTGTGTTCGGGGACTGTTGTAAATTCGCTTGAGAGTCATTTTGGCCACGATAGGGCCAAGAATGACTCAGAGTTTGTCTTCCCTGTCTTAAGCTGTATTAGCTGATTGTTTGCATGTGTGCAATGGTTGGTCTTCGGACTATGTAAGGAGCAGGGATGGGGGATTATTTTTGCTTGATAAACCTGGTGGCTGGAAACCACACAGACAGAGCTAGAGGGCTGGCCTTCTTCTCCATCACCTGTGAATAGCACTGGAAGGGAATGCAGGGCTTGAGGGACTGTGTAGCAGATAAGGGACTGATTCCTTGTGTTGGGTGTGGGTGGGTGTCTTAGAGGTCAGGCTAGTTCCGGTGTAGGTGTTCTTGGCTCTGTAATGGGCTCACCAGCTTAGCATTAAGCCTTTCCCAACTCCTTGATGGCCTGATAAACCCAACTGTGTTGGCTTGGATGTGTATTATATATATTTGGCTATGTGTAAGCCCGCTAGTTCCCTTATTCCTTGGTGAATCATGCCCAGCTCGGGGGTGGCAACGTTGTTGGGAGATTGAAGAGCACGCTGGCCTATGGTTGGGTGGAACGTTGCAGCGACGTAGCTGGTTGCAGAACGAATTCTCCATAAAGATAAGTGATATTGTCCATTTTTACTTCTGCAACCATGTTTACTGTTAATGATATGAAATGAACATGTTGAATGAATGCTTGTATGAACGCATGTTAATTCTGTTGTGCAAGATACATAATTGTAGCTGTGTATGTTGAATAATTGCATCTGTGCATGATAAACATTAATGTGTGCATATTCTAGTTCAAAGTTTTGTTTAGGCATTCTGTTTTAGAAATTTTGTGCATGCACATGTTCATGGGGCTCTTATCCCGAGTGGTTTAAGCCATGGGTCGCATCCTCTTCGCCGGTCGGAGGCATGGGGACGTCACAATATGGGCATATCTTGAAGCACTTATTTGATAAGGGGCAGTCTGTTGGTGAGGTTGAGAGGTCTATAAGATTATTTGGATAGATTCCTCTTCATCTGCTCAAATGAATATACCCATGACAAACTTTACATAAATCCTTCGACTAGAGGAGCACCTAAATATTTGGATGGAAGGGATCTCCCTTGGAATCCAAAAATACGGACAATGTTTCTTTCATAAACCCTGAAAAATATTGAAGAAAAACACCTGATACTTTTCACTGTTAATTTCAATACCCGAGGATTTCAAAAAAATATTTAGACATTTATTGAAGGGTATATATTCTTATACTCAAGGATTTCCCATGAGCACCATGTGTTCAACAAATTGTCGGTGAGTTTTCTTGTCCACACCAATTTGAAGATTCAACCGTTAGATTTCATTTCTATCCATCATGACTTTAATAAGTCAACTAAAACTTTCATCCATAAGGATGAACAACAAAGGAGATAAACAACCCCCCTATATAATATTTTGGGATTGACTAAATGTTTTAGTGGGAGATCCATTCAAAAAGATTGAGAAAAAAATAGATAATTTCATATTCATTATCCATTCAATCCACTCTTGATTGAATCCATAGGACTTGAGCATTTCTCTCATCAATTTCCAACTTAACATATCATAGGATTTTGAGATTTCCAAATTGATAATAATTCATGTATTCTTTCTTATATTCAAAGAGTGGTTCACTTCATGAACTATAATTACTCCATCATAAATCTGGCAACCTTCCACAAAACCCTATTTCTCTAAGGACACTAAACTAGGGAGAATAGGATTAAGCCTATTTTGCATTACTTTGGTGATGATTTATATATAATGATTACATAAATCTATAGGTTTGAACTTATCTAGAGAGTATTCTCCATCATATTTAGGAATGACAGTAATAAATGTTGCATTTAGTGCCTAGAGCAACCCTCTATCTTGTCTAGAGTCTTTCACTATTCTCCAAACATCCAAGTTGATGAGATCACAAAAGTGATGGAAGAAGTTCATTGTGAAATGGCATAAGGACTTGGAGTTTTCCTATATTCCATATGATGAAAAACCTCCTCAACCTTTCTAATCTACATTTGTTTATTTAAGAGTTCATTACGTCAAGGAGTTATTAGAGAAGGGATGTGTTGGGTAATCTTTTTTTTGTGTCCCTCTCTGTCTACTCTGTATTCCTTCATGATCGTTCCAATATAGTTTATTAGTTATTTTTTAATTTCCTCCCTTGTTTCCACATCCTTTCCAGTATCCTTCTTTAACCTATTTAATTTAGTCCTTTCCCTATTATGGACTAAAAAATGGAAAAAAACATTATTGTGTTGTGTTCTCCCTCGAGGAGCCATTAGTTCCTAGATTTCCATTTCCAGTATATTTCCTCTTGATGTTATCAAACATTGAGATGTTTAAAGATTAATTTTTCTTAGTTCTTTAAATCCTCATCTCATCCATTATTCATTCATTCCCTTTGTATCTCCTCAAGTTGCATCATTGGGTTCTTTTTTATCTTGGAAGATATTTCCAAATTCCTCCTTGTTCCATATACATATCCTTTCTTTCAGTGACTTCAATCTATGTTGGAATTGGTACATCGATGTTACACTAGGGGTATCCAACTACTTCCACCACTATTGGAATAATGATTTAAAGTCCTTATGTTTCATCTAGAATTGTTCAAATCAAAAACGTTTTTTGATTCGGGGTGGGGGGGGGGGGGGGGG
>LPNX011105601.1:358855-370343 GCA_001517045.1 Pseudotsuga menziesii
TATATCCAACCTATAGAATACATGGTATTCACCCCGATGGTTATTGTTCTAGGTGATTAGGCTTCATTAGTCGCTCTTAGGATTCATCTACCACCCTTCTAATCCCCCAAAGAGGTTATCAAATTAAAATATCCACAATAATCCATTTTTTGTCTCCTATCCACCTTACTTCCCAAAAAAGGGTTTATAAGTAGCCAACCTTGTGGGGAAATATTATTGTTCCATTAACATTTGCAAGGAATCCTCTCACTAATGTATTACATATATGAAATTATGTTGATAGGACTAATATTGTGTCCCTAAAGTTTGAAAAGAATATTTCTTTCAGGAACCATAGAATTTCCATACCTCCCATCATTCAATGAGTGTCAACTGCCAATGTTCAACTCCCTTTCCATACTTTAAATCATATTTCCTTCATTGACTCGACTCCACATTTTGTTTCTTGCAGAAAAACTATCACTTATTTCTCCATTCTCAACTTTATTCTTAGCGTCTTAATTGTGTGAGGATGTCTCACCCCATGAATGTTCCATGTTATAACCTTCATTGGGAAACCCTATTAACTTTAAATAAGGCTTACTTGAATGTAAGGAATTGACATGATTCCATGAATCTAATTCCTACCTATGCAATTCTCTATTTATTGGTATTTCTTCCTCTGTTTTCTCCATCTTCTGGTTGCTTCCTCTTACTCCTTTCTAGGGGTTCTTTTTTAATTCCCAACTGAGGGTATCCCTTTTTTTTCAGAATGGTTGCTTTCAGTATCTCTATCTGTCTGCTTGAGTCAAAATCCTTCCCCTTCCTATTAAAATATTTTTCAATGACATCAAGATCTAGTTCTTCCAAATCCATGTCCTCTACCTCCTCTTCTTGTTAATCCCCCATTTCCTCTACATGTTCTTCCTGGAACTCCTGGAGGGTTTGATATTCTTATGAGGGTAATTTCTTATTCTATTTCATTTCCTTTGGGTGACCCCACTTTAGAGAGTCTATTTCTTCTCCCACCCGACTCAAGGTTTCAATTCTATTTGTGATGGTTGTCTATTTTTCCATAGATTTCCTGTTTCATTCTTGATTGGTGGGTCTCCTGCCCTGCCTCAATGTATTTTTCACCTAAGTGAAACCATCATCATCACCACCATTCTCTTGGGATTCCTGTGGATTATCTTGGGAAGGGCGTTTTTGGGGGAATTCCCTACTAAGATGTCCATACTCATGGAATTTCCTACATTTGAATGAGATGTATTCATAATTGAAGGGATGCACCCAATCCTCATCCTCCCAGATCAGATTAATTTTCTCAAGCAACTCTCGAGACATATTCATGTAAATGAAAATAGGGGAAAATGATGTATACCTTTTTTGTTTAGTCTTATTTAAGGGATTCACAAATTTTTTGAGGGTCTTACCAATGTCCTCCAATATTTCATGCTCCAAGTATTCACACGACAATGAATATAGGTATATCCAATATGGGGATATACTCATATCTTCTTTGTCTGGGTTAAAATGTTCTTCCCATGGGCATATGTATAACCCTATAGAGAAGAAGAAATATGGTCCTCCCTCCAATATTCAATCTCTATCGTCCTGGTTGAAAAAGATGATTGTGAAAAATACCTTCGAACCCAACTGGATATCATAGTGGGACTTAAGGTTCCATGTTTCCTTGATCCACGTGAGAAGATCTATTTCCTTAGGATAGACCCCTATACATTTTCTGATTAGGGACTTCTCCTTCAATTATTCCTCCATCCTTTTCAATTTATCATAATGCATATGGAGAGATGGGTTCTTACCAAACCTTGACATACACCCACCCTATTGGTTTCATGTCCTATCCCTCTCTGTTCTTATTCTCCCTTCTCTCCCTCATCGCCACTCCTCAGTATTCCTTCCGCTTGGTTATTTGTTTGTCCCCTACCATTCTCGTCCTTCTGTTGAAATATGAAGGGGGAGAATCCCCCTCTAGGTGTCCTCATTGAAAAACCCTAACAAACCCTTGTTCACACTTTCTGATCACTATCGAAAAGATCAATTTCCTCTACGAAGGAATTGTCAGAGACCTAGAAGAATTGAAAATACATTTGAGTCTCAAAGAAAAAATGGTCAAGCAGTGACAATACAGATTGAATCCATGGAATAAAGAAAAATTCAAAGAAGAACTAGACCGAATGTTGGACACATGTATCATAGATCCTGTCGAAGAATCAGAATGGATCAGCCCGATAGTAATACAAGAAAAAATGATATGATTGAATTAAGAATTTTTGTCGACCTCAGAAAACTGAATGACACTTGTTTGCATGACCCATTTCTGAATCCATTTACAGATGATGTACTGTAGAGCATCAGGGGTCAAGAGATTTATTCATTCCTTTATGGTTTCAATGGATACCATAATATTCAAATTCCAAAGGAATATCGATACAATACTATCTTTGTGATGGAGTGGGGGTGTTTCGAGTACATGGTAATTTCCTTTGGACTCAAGAATTCTCTTGCTATTTTTTCCAGAATAGTAGTTGTTTCCTTTAAATATTTTACTCACAAATTTGTTGAATTATACTTTTACGATTGGATAGTATTTGGGATCATTAAGTATCATAAATTGAGAGCCTCGTGATGATGCTCGAACGCTATCACCAGTATCAAATTTCATTAAATTTAAATAGATCCATATTTTGTGTCCCATTTTGAATTTTGTTGGGCCATGTGGTATGTCGTGATGAAATGTTTGTCTATCCTTCTAAAATTGTGATCATCCTTGACATACCATTGCTGACCACAGTTAAACAGTTACACGCAACATTGACACACACAACATATTACAGAAATTTTATCAAAGGATACATGGAGGTGACTGCTCCGATGGAAATGTTACTAAAGAAAAATATTAAGTTCCAATGGACAAAAAGTTTCCAAGAGAGTTTAGATACTTTGAAGAATAAGATTGTTACAACACACATACTTGTATTTCCATACTAGAAGAAAGAGTTCCATGTACATGTCGACGTATACCTTGTCACGCTCAGCGTGGTATTAGCACAACATGGGGAAGAGTCAATTGACCATCCTATAGACTTCGTCAGAAGGAAATTATCCACAGAAGAGAATAATTATACCACGAAATAACGAGAAGGATTAACGATGGTATATGCTCTACAAACATTCAAACACTACTTATTGGGTAGACATTTTAAAATGTACACAAACCATTCTGCATTGAAATACTTGGTCAATAAGCCAATGTTGGGAGAAATATTTTCTCGTGGCTTCTCCTCTTCCACAAATTTTATTTTGAAGCAATTGTTAAACCCAATCGATTGAACTTTGTACCAAACCATCTTTCGAGGATCAAAAGTGGTGAAGAGCCTAGTAACATGGATGGTAGTCCCGTTGATGTGAAGTTGTTTGCGATAACCATGTTTTATTATCAGTATAGAGATATCATAAAACTTTTTACTATGGATTATTCTCCAACTAAATTCACCACAACGCAGAAGAAATAGTTGTTTGTGCGAGTTGTGGATTTCTAGTTGATCACCATAAAATTGTATAAGATAGGTCCTGATGATATTCTTCAGTGTTGCATATTAGAACACGAGTGACCGTTGATATTAAATGAAGCACATGCTGGTGTTGCAAGAGGCAATTACATTGGAAAATATACGGTTCGCAAGATTTTTCAAGCAGGATTGTGGTGGCCCACCATGCATGCGGATGCTTGAGATTATTGCCGCAACTGTGATACTTGCCAAAGAATTGGAAAACCATTGTGACGGGATGAAATTCCATTGGTACCTAAAGTAAGGTTGTAGGCATTTGATAAATTGGTCTTTGGTTTTGTTGGTCATATCAATCCAATAAGGAAGCACACAGGTGCACGCTATATTGTACTGGTGCGACTCCTGTGAATTTTCTATTTTAAAATGTCATGACAAGATTTGGATTCCAAAATATTTTAATAAGTGATCAAGGTACGCACTTTTTCAACCAATTGATTGAAGAACTGATGGAGGAATACCATATTAAGCATAGAAATACAACGCCATATCACCCTCAAGTGAATAATACTATCGAATCATTCATAGATAATTTTAGGGGCGAATTTTAGCCCATGGGCTATTTTTAGGTGTTTTTCTCCAAAAAATGATTTGCCATTTTGCATTTTTTGAAGGCTTGTTTCGCCCAATTTTGATGGGGTAAAAGTTTTTCACCCTAAAAATTGCCAACTTATTATATAAATGATATAAAATCCTTGGAAATTAAAATATTTTTTGAAAAATATCACCAAACATTTTATAGTTGGCGTTTTAAGAATTGGTAAGATTCGCCAACATTTATACACTTTTAAATAAGTATGGTTCCTTAAAATCATCCCTGGAATCATTTAATAAGATCCTAGAAAATGCATTGGAAAATATTTGTAATGCCTACAGAGATTATTGGGATCACAAAATTTCCTCAGTACTCTAGGCATATCACACGACTTGTAAGAAATTGACAGGCCACACTACATTTAACTTAGTTTTTGGACAAGAATATGTGATGCCAATGGATTATATTGTACCAAGTCTAAAAATCACTGGTATCACAGAGATGATAGTTGTTGGTGATGTTTCAGAGAGATTGTTGTAATTTGTGCAAATGGAAGAAGAACGTTTTGTCACAGGGTGTCGCCAAAACATTGAAAAACAAAGATAAAAGGTATGGCATGATCGACACATTAATAAAAAATGGTTTTAGGGAAGAGGACTTGTTTTTATGCATGGCAAAAAAGTATTTAAGCATCATGGTAAGTTAAAGACACACTGTCTTGGGACATACATTGTAATTCATATCACTAATGGAGGCGCAATGTTGTTACAAAAGCTAGATGGAACACTAGTTAGATGACTGATAAATGGAAGTATCATGAAGTTTTATAATGATAATAGTGGCTTCGTTGAATAAAAAAAGAAGAGAGAGAGAAAAGAGAAAGAAAAGTTACAGAAAAGAGAAAAAGAGAAAAAAAATTTAGTGGCCTTTTTATGCATTTGTTGGTCGTAGACTGCTAGTATGCCCCAGCAAGAAGACAACTATCACAAACTATTTTCTTTTCACAAGAAGAAAAATGATGGCGAAGACACTTAGTCTGTCGCACCAAAGGAAATCTGTTGAAGGAAGACTACAAGTCGCAAGAAGTACGACGCTGTCGCAAGTAACACTAGAATTGCAAAAGTGATAGTTGGCCATCATTAAGAGATATGGTCATCATTAATTCGACAAGTCCGAGAGATTTTGGCGACGTGTTTTTTGGTCACATCCGTCTTTATGCAAATAACTACTACTTGATGTGACAGGTAAACGACGGCATGCATAGATGTTTACTTAATTATTTGGATATTCATCCCATGTGACTGAAAGGACATATACCTTTTGATAAATATTTCTCATGCATTTGAAGAAGAACCACGGAGAACAGTTACACATAATAAACCTTCATGTACAATTTTCACTTCATTCTATTTGCATGTGAGAAGAGTGATTATTGTCTGCAACTACAAGAGTTGAAGTGAATTGTTCAGAGCATGGTAATTTCAATTTCCAGCACACGTACAACTCCTAAATATAATGTTGTGACCTCATCATCCATGTCGATCATGGAAAACACTATTGGATATGTTCTGGCAGATGCCGAGGTTGTAAGAGATGCTGAGCGAATTCTAGTTAGGCCTTCAGGAAAAGTGTGTTCATACCTACTAGGTCCATCTAGAGCCTCATGTGGGAAGTGCACGGGAAACATAAATAATAAAGGATAAGAAACAACACTACCAACACCACCACCATGTTAGGAGGATGAAGACAAAAACTAGAAATCTATTTCCACCATACATCCCACCAAGATGCTCTGATGTGCCAAATATTAGAATCCCAAAGAACTCATGGTACCAGCTGGTAGCACCCATGATGCCAAAAGGAGTTAAGGTATTGCAGGATATTATGTCGAACCTGCATGAGTTGTATTTCATTGACCAATGCATGAGGAAGCAAGAGTATTTAGAAAGGAATAGAGACATGCTTATTGTATAAGATACACTAGATTCACTGAAGCGATTTGTTCCGATGGAATGTGAAAGAGGACTGGATCGGTCAAGGTTATTGTCATTGTTGTATATGCCACACTTTGATCGAAGCACAGAAGTGAATGCATGTGTGAAACATTTCTTAGTGTCCTTTCATGGTGGCTACATTTGGCTCGAGGAGAAAATATCTATGGATGTCTAACTTATCACAATAATTACATGCCTACCATTAGCAAGTATAGATCCAGCGTTGTATTTAAGGAAAATCCAAGAAACTATGCTGACAAGCAATAAGAGGGAGAAATATTATTTTTATAGAGATAACAAAGGTTTCCTAATTGCATCGATCAATGACCATATTGTTCGGTTCACTACAAAGGTTTTATTTAGGAAATGTTTGTGGTGGATGCGACCAAACCAATGTACTACGGGTGCGGTTTCTCTCACTAAACTCTGTGTGGAGGGAGTTCAAATCAACTAGTCATAGTACAAGTTGAATTACTTACTCATAGATGTAGTATATTCATAGGGAAAAGGTAATGGATTCAAGTATTCCTGGCTACTTATTTTGATTTCATTTGTTGCATGAGTGGAACCACCAAAACTACTAAGGGGTATACCTGCCAATATGCTGTAGAGAAGCTCAGTACAAGAATATCTAGTTCGACAACGATAGGAATGACTGACATCAAAATAACAATGTTGAATTTTTATGCATGGAGGGCCCTACGACATCGAGTGAAGAAGGAAGATATAATTTTGGATGAAACCATTCAAATTTTTTGACAAATTATTAAGTTTGAGATCGAGCGACATCAGTTTTGTTATAGTCATGCCAAGAAACACAACGTTAATTGTTAGCGACATTATTTTTATAGACCAAATAAGAAGTTGAGTCCATCATCCAAGATTGGATGAAAGAATGGCATGTTCCTATTTTGAATGACTAGCTAGAGACAGATAAAGACCTGAGACAAAAAAATACACCATCGCAAAATGATAGAGATTGGGGAGGGAACCCATAGGAAGAAACATAAGATCCCAACCCTCCCATAATGGTTTAAGAGAAACTCCGAGAAATCCAGTCATAGGAGAGAAGAGTAAACATACCAAGACTACACAGACGAAGGAAAGACATCAGAAAAGGAACTATGTCATAACCAAAATATTGTCATCCTTGATGGTGAAGATTATGCACTTCTGATCGAAGCACTGACAGAATTTACAAAGGAAAGTTTCAAGAAATAGATGAGCGACAAAAGGAGATAAGAGGTAGTATTACTGATTTACTAGAATTTCTCTGCAAATTAGTTAAATAAATCATAACCAAAGTAGATTATACACCCTGGATATGCAAGTTGCAGGGTGTACCTGACACTTTATAGGAGAGACAAAGTGAGATACCAATGTCAGTTTTGACAAAGAATATGCAAGTGGTGGGTGAATCACTTGACCTAGGAACCATAGAATTCAATGAAGTGGATAAAAGCTTGGTATAAGGTACAATAGATGTATCGGATATGCAGTTGTATGAAGTCTATGCAATGAAAAATGTCGACCAGTCATGGAAATGAAAGCAAAAGAAGGCGGCTTGATTAATTAGGAGAATGTAGTAATTAAAAGTTTCATTAAAATGAATAGAATAATGCGAGAGACCAAGAAGAAATAAAAAAAATTGGGAGGAGAATTGGAATAGGATCGACAATATTGTGGCCCTTGCATGCACAAATTTTGCTAATGAAGGAATAACTAAGGATATATTTCCAGAATCCAAGGTCATTTGACTTGGAAAGATAATAGAATACCTTCGCAAAAAGGTCACAAAAATAGAAGTGCAGCTAAAACTAGGTACAACTCCTAAAGGTGTTAGAAGATAGAGGAAAAAAAACAATTGAGGTTGCACGAAAGATAGCAAAAGAAGAGGAATTATGTGCCAAGGATGTCGACCAAGTTTCTGATACATGGGAAGCATTAATAGACAATAATGAACTAGAGAAATCCATAGAGGAGCTATGAACAGCTGAAATGGAGGTAAACCAAATGAGAAATGAGATGAAAAAGTTTCCCTTGGCAGAGAAAATGGCTAAGGAGACAAAAATAAAGAATCTCCAACAACAAGTTATAGTGTTGTGTACTCAACAACAACAAAGGATCAACAAAGTCGTAGAGTTACAGGATGAAGGAGAAAGGATTACAAGCACTATTTAACCTATACATCAGAAGGTGCAACAACCAATAGAGTCCATGGGAAGTTGAACTTTGAAACATATCAATTCCGACCTTGTGGAAAACTTGAAGAAAATAGAAGAGGATGTGTGTTGAGAGATAGAGGAAATGGTGATAATCTTCCAATATTTTCAAGGTAAATCCCTCACAAATGCATGAGTTGATTAATAACTTTGTGTGGCTCAGGACGAGACACAGGTTAGTGTTAGGGGAATGTTGGCCCAAGGGAAAGATAGGAAGGATTCAGTTAGAATTATTCCTAATAATGTAAAGAGTCTGGTCACAAGAAGGAAAAGGAATTGCGACAGAAGTAGAGAAGGAATAACAAAAAAAGATAAGGAATAAAGAGCTAAGTAAAGAAGTAGTCATGGAGGAAGTTGCGAAATAAGAAGAGTTTGTAAAGGAAGAGATCCCATGAAGGAATAGTTAGCAACATAAGAGAAGTTGCTACGAAAGGAAAGGATGCGACGAGATCAACTGCAATGGAAGGAACCATGCTTGAGAAGGTGTGGAACAACGCAATGGCTAGAAAGGAAAGTTCAAGGAAGATCATGGGTACAATATAGGCTAGACTCGACGAGAGTCACATTTTGTAAGCAATAAAATCATCTTTGTAATTCGATTCATTAGTGCCTATTAACAAGTTTCACTAGAAGAGGAATGACATCATGTTGTGTATCTGAATGAAGTTGGCTAACAACGACATGTAAGTGTCTATAAAAATGAGGAACCCAACTTGTATAGTGGTTACTAGCTTAGTTGCTTCTATTGTTGCTTAGCTATTTAGTTGAGTGCAAAGTAAGTTAGTTGTTTTATGTTTTTAAGAAGAGTCAAGTAGTCTACAATTGAGTTCGAAGAATTATAGAAAAGAGTAGTTGATCCAAGATGTGTGTGGATCAATAGTAGAGTCAAGTAGGAGAATATTGAGTGACATAAGACTAGAGAGAATGAGAGGATAGAGAAGTATGTATACAATAATGACTAGAAATGATGACTAGCATAATGACTAGCAATGACAAGACAATATACAATGATGACTAGCATGAAAGTATATTCTTCCTATATATAGGAGACATGTTTAAAGTAACAACTAATAAAACCACTAATTGACCCAAACCTATATCAATAATATGTAATACACCACCATATAGGGTTTAGAGTGCTACACTATAGGGGAGAATGTGCCCAACATTTAGGGCTTAACATTTAACTAATTAATATAAGCATAAAACGAACACTATTACTAATTAATATAAGCATAAAACAAAGACTTGATTTAATAAAAAAAGAGCAATTATTGTTACCCTTTTATTGAAATGAATATGGGATTTACACTTATTGTTACCCTTTTATGGGAATATTCATCCGCTCAATGAAGCCCAAAATATGATATATTAACGGAAAAAGAGGTAATTAATATGGGTCATATATTGAAAAGCACACCCACAAGCCAATTGGTGGGTGAACACCCATAGGTGCAACTAGCCACTTATTTGTTGAGATGGATGACTATTAAACAAAGGCTAAACATTAAACTAATTAGAAAATTGTTATAGTTTTTCAATTATGGTATAATATAAACATTAGACCAATTAGTATAAACATAAAGAAAATGATATTTAATTAAAGCAAATACTAATTTCTTTAACCACTAAAGCGATGACATTTATAAATTTTCTCATATTATGGGCTTCCTTCAGTGGATCAACAAGATTAACCCTTACAACATGGATTCATTTCTTTGTCATCGTATCTTGTTATACTTAAATGCATATTGATTAAGATTTAAATAAGATTCACTTAAGGAGTGGTAAATAAATCAGTAACAATAATAGTTTTTTTTATTAAATAGTATTTTTTTATGTTTATATTAATTAATTAGTTTAATGTTTATATTTATGATAGACATTTTTATTTGAGATTTGGGATGGACTACGGTGTATGCTTTTTCATCTATGGATGAGGATGAGACAAGTGTATTGTCAAGATTGAGATTGATTCTACACGAGTCTTTCAAAATTAGTTATAAAAAAATGAATATAAAAAATAAGTGGTAGCTAGCTCATGAATGGATAACCAATAGTTCATGGCACACAACTAGAAGAATGTGAGATAAAAACAAAAATAATATAAAAATTAACTAATAGTTGATAAATGGATGAGAAGAAGAATGTCAGTGATAACATGTAGCTACACATGGATAACTCACACTTGAACCGGTTTAATTAGAAGAACATGAGGAATTAATTTGATCTCTATCTACTTGATCCAACCACAGAATGTGTGGATGTGCTAGTATATCATAAATGGATAACTATAAGATGTGGTAATTAGTTTAATGTTTAGCCTTTGTTTGACACTAGCCATCTCTACAAAATTAAGTGGTTGGTTGTGCTTTGCTATGTTATTTTAAATATTACTCAATATGCATTTAAGCATAACAAGATAGGACTACCATGAAATGAATCCTTGATGTACAATTGTTAATCTTGTTGATCCCCTAAAGGAAGCCCAAAATCAAAGATAATAACTAAGGGTCAGTGCAAGAAGATGATGGACCTTTAAGATGCAATCCTAGTTTTCAAAAACAACATCATGCTACCAAAAAATACATCAACCCGAGCCTGACATAGCACTTGGTATGGTTCAAGCCCAGCCTGACATGTCATAAAACATGTAGGATAGGAAACCACATCGCGTACGCGTTATATAACTATAAAATGCGTACGCGTTATATACCTACAAAACGCGCATGCGTTTTGTAGTTATAAAACGCACACGCGATATGAAAATTATAAATAAAAAAAACACACAGTCCCGAGCCCATTTTCATTATCAGAAACGCGATTTCGACGGGCAGCGCAGCGTTTGGAGCGAGCTTTCGACAGGCATTGGAGCATTTGGAGCTGATTCAAGTGGAAGGGAGGAGATTTCACGCCCACCATTGGTTGATTCCTATACCCTCTCTTCATTTTATAACAAAATTACCATTTTTCCCTCTTATAGCTATGTATTTTAGTTCAAGCTATGTATTTTTAGTTCAAGGTTTATTACAAACTTTTTATTTTTTAAAAACATTTCTGGAATATCCTTTTTTTTATTTAAATTACAATTTGTTTGCTTAGATTCATTTTAGGCCATGTATTGAATTACAATTTTAAAATAATGAAATTGCAAATGTATGAAAATTG
>LPNX011105618.1:4290-81183 GCA_001517045.1 Pseudotsuga menziesii
TGTTCTTTATGAGGGTCGCTGAGCCCTCCTGTCTTCCGCCGCTGCCTTCAATGCAGTGGTTGAGCTTTCTTCTCTCGGCCGCTCTTGTACCGTTGCCTCTTTGACTTTTCTATCCCAAAATTTATGGTTTCCGGCTCTGCTCTCCAGCTGGAAACGTGCTACACCGTCGTAGCTCTGCCCTGTCCTTTTTCCGCTAAACTTCTCTCTTTCCGCCAAAACTAGCAGCTTCTTCTGTAGCTGCGGGATCCTGCTCCAACAGAATAAGACCGAGATTCGGAGATTTTGGCTTGTTTGGGTGCATTGAGGTGCCTTAGCTCATTGTTTAGAGGGGGGGACCATTTGAGACAATCATTAACTGAGGCATTGGATACCATAACAAACACAATTTCCAATGCCCAGAGTGCACTGTACACTATTAGCTCATACACAGAATCCATGAGGTAATACTATTCTGATGGTTTGAGCTATAAAGACATCAAAAAACTAAAGATAACCAAAAACCAATTGTTTTCATTATTCCGAGACCCTAGCACCAGATTGGTTCCACCCACTAGTCGAGCACACATTCCATAGACTAGTGCTTGGAAACAAATGTGAAAGCCAATTGGATGGATTGCTGGTACATGGTCTTCAATGAAGACCCTCATGGGAATAGAGACATCCCACTCTATTTCCTAAGGAAGTTGTATGCATAATTTATCTTTTGGAAACATGTTAAATATTTTGATATTTTAGATTTTCAGGGTGTGGGTCATGCGATGCACCAAGATAGGGAAGGGGCCAGGACTGATCCTATCCATGTTCCATGCCTTCCACACACACCAAAACCCCCTCAAGTATATTGTCCTACAGTTCCTGTGATTGATAATACACATGAGGCCTTGTTCAAGTTGGTAGATACATTGCTTCAACATGGGACTATTGTCCAAGGAAATGTAGGACAACGGGTTGGCACTTCTGAGGCTAGCGCATCCCACACTTAGGGTCCACATACTAGGTTTCCAGACCATACTAGAGGTACAGATTGCACAGGAGATGTAGACGATTTAGAGCATCGTGTTATTCCATACCCTTACACATTGTGTGGAGGAATATTCTATGGGACAGCTTCAGAGTTCTGGGACGATGGATTACTTCAAATATGTAAGTAAAACTCATTCTTTTCATATTATATTTTTTTTAATATCACAATTTTAAATTGTTTCATAATTTATTTCTATTTAATTATCTAACAAATGATGTGAACAAATATACAACTAGTGTCCCATCACACCCTGGATTCGCACAGTCCAACGATTGTGTTGATAACATTGATGCAATGGTCAATGTTGCATATGGTTTTGGTGCTTCACCATTAGCTGTAATAACTTTACTTTTTAATGTCAGTGTTATTTACATATTTATATTAGAGATTGCAACATTCAATACGCCGTAATCTGGATACAATATGCATTAGAGGAAATTTCAACTCAAAATTGGCCTTTTAATCCTAATTCAAATTCCATGTCATCATCTGTTAGCCAATGAAATTGCTTTAAAATTCAAATACTGTATAGGTCTTAAACAATTTTTCAATATAAATGTGGGGATAGGTATCATAAAAAACTATTTTCTTGTTCGTATTTTCGGAATATGTCCCTATGTTTTTACTCAAATTTCAATTGAGAGAGCTCATTGGATGTGGAATCAAATGTTGCATCTAAGAGGACTCACTCGATATACTTTTGATGGACCTCGCTATCCCAAAAACAATAAATACTTGAAAAAATGTGATGATGGTGTCATCATCACATTTTTTCATGTATTTCTCGTTTTTGGGGTGGTGGGTTCCGTCAAAAGTATTCCAAGTGGGTACTCATTACATGTGTCATTTAATTCTGCATCCAACGAGCTATCTCGATCAAAATTTGAGATATCTTGAAAATAGGAACAAAAAAATAAGTTGTTTTATTTTCTTTCCCCAACGTACATGTATGTTTCGCTTCCTTTGAAAACAAAAATTTCATCCAATATGTATATGTCTCATTTTCTTTGTATTATATGACATTGACATATGTTACTTTATGCAAACATCTATTGAGCTAGTGGTGCTTGAAGAGCACCAAATCTAGGTTGTTGGTGACCCACCTCCCCCCCCCAGGTACATGTATGTTTCACTTTCTTTGAAAACATCATTTTACGTCCATGTGTTATGTGTCTCATTTTATTTGTATTTGCTAACATTGACATATGTTACTTTATGTAGGAATCTAGTGGGCTAGTGGTGCTTGAAGAGCACCAAATATAGGTTGTCGGCGACCCACCTCCCCCCTAGGTACATGTATGTTTTGCTTTCTTTGAAAACATAATTTCCTTCCATGTAGTATATATGTCTTGTTTTCTTTTTATTACCTCACATTACCATATGTTACTTTATGTAGGCTGCTAGTGAGGTAGTGGTGCTTGAAGAGCACCAAATCAATGTTCTTGGTGACCCACCTCTAATCCCCCACTAGGTACATTTATGTATCGCTTTATTTTAATTGTGCTTTTAATGATTCAACATGTACTTTTTTAATTATTTGAAATTTTCTAATTGTATCTTTATCCTTTTGTATGTAGGAACGTAATTTTGATTATGTTGTCTACTGATCGACCTTCTCTGCTAATCCATATAGAAATCCTTTTAGCTCATTGTCAATTGCTCCACCCAATGGTTACACACCTCTTCATGGCCCGCAGGTATATTTATATATTGTTTATCTTGCTTATATTTCTTTCTGTACATGCAATTATATTTTTCCTTGTTGGCCCCATTGATATACTGACATTGACATATATATTATTTTATGCAACTTGATAGTGATTGAGTGGTGCTTAAAGAGCACCCAATAGGGGTCTTTGCTCACCCATGTCTCCCCCCAATGTACATGTATTTCTCTCTTTCTTTAAAAAATTCATTTTCCCTTGATGTAGTATATAGTTTTATTTGTACATGCAAGTATGCTTTTCATGCACCCATTGATTTGTTGACATTGACATATATATATTTTTATGCATATTGATAGTGAGCAAGTGGTGCTTGAAGAGAACCCAATCGGGGCCACTGCTAGCGAGGCACCATCACTAACACCACGACCCACCATAACTTACTCACGTACAGTAAGTAAAAATGTTATATTGATTTGGAATTTGAACAACTGTACATAGAATTTTTTTAGGTTGGTAAACTAACTTACAAATTTTTGTTTTTCTGCAGTCTCCACAAATGAGATCTGTCCCTCTTATTCAGTGTTGGGGATCACCAATGAGCAGCCGAAAAATAAAGATAGACTTCTCACAAGACATTGACAGTGGCAGTGAAAGGGGGTATAAATAGAATTAATGTATAGGGGGGATACATAGATGTAACATTTTGTTTGTATACATGGATGTATAGTTTGATCCACTATTTTGTATTATGGCCATGTGGCATGCCAATTTTTAAAACATTATTTGTCTGTATATAATATAAATCAAGTTTCAAATTTATATATATGGTGGACTTGATTTTGGAACATGATATTTATATTAACATATCCTACTAACTATTTGAATATTTCCAATACTTCAAGGAAGAATTTATGAATCACCCAACTAAGACAAGTAACAATTAGGTAATCCATGGGAGATAATCATTAGACACCACATCATAAGCTGTTCAGGACATCCTACAGAGATAATCAAAACTTCATACAATACAAAGACAAATTAATTGTATCTATGAAAATAAAAAAGATATATAACTTCAAAAATCCATCCTTAATGAAATACCAAGTTCATGGTTCAATTAACAACCCATGTAGGGATATCATCAACTTTTTAGGATTATAACCATACCATACACTAGCTAAATTCTAGACACTAACATCATAACATCATAGCCTTACCACTGGCATAATAACATCATACATGTGTTTCTACTTCTAAGTCATGCATGCATGTGAAATTCCATTTGTGATCTATGTTCAACCCTATTCATTTTTTTTCATGTATCTAAACCTAAAGAGTTCATGAAACCCTAGTTATATCATAATCATACCATAACCTACCTAAATTCCATACAATAACATCATAACATCATACATGTGTTTCTACTTCTAAGTCATGCATGCATGTGAACTTCCACTTGTGATCCATGTTAAACCCTATCCTTTTTGTTTCATGTATATAAACCTAAATATTTCATGAAACCTTAGTTATATCATAACCATACCATAAACTACCTAAATTCCATACACTAACATCATAACATCATACATGTGTTTCTACTTCTAAGTCATGCATGCATGTGAACTTCCACTTGTGATCCTTGTTCAAACCTATGCGTTTTGTTTCATGTATATACCTAAATAGTTCATGAAACCCTAGTTATATCATAACCATACCATAAACTACAGAAATTCCATACACTAACATTATAACACTGACATCATAACATCCTAGCCAAACCACTAACCTCATAACATCATACATGTGTTTCTAACTCTAAGTCATGCATTCATGTGAAATTCCACTTATGATCCATGTTCAACCCTATAATCACATGCTAGGAGACCAACGGAGTTGACGGTTCTTCGATCTGACCTCCGGTTTCCAAGTTGTGTCTAGTTGAAAGTTGCATGAAAATGTCGTTCAGAGACACTTTGTAGCTTTCAGTCCAAGAGAGAAAAAAAATGGAGGAGAAAAATTTCATGTCGTTGAATCCTGCAAGTCTATATGGGAAAGGACAATATGGGAATCCTACCAACACAGACACAGTTGAGGGTTTTCATGCATTGACCCACCAATACTAGAGTTGCATTGAAGGAAACTGAGAAAAACCATAGTTTATGAAATCAATGCACAATGAAGTTATTGGGCCTTAAAAACATGAGGGAGAGGGCCACCTAGAGGTAATTCCATGCCAGCAGACCAACGCAATCGACGGTTCGACGATCTGACCTTCAGTTTCTGAGTTATGTTGAGTTGAAAGTCGCATGAAAATGTCGTTCAGGGACACTTGGTGACTTTTGGTCCAAGAGTGAAAAAACAAACGGAGCAGCAAAATTGCATGACATTGGCTCCTGCAAGTCTATATGGGCAAGGCTAATATGGGAACCCTACGAACAAAGGCACGGTCAAGGTTTTTTGCATAGTTGACCCACCAATGCAAGAGGTTCAAGAGTTGACCCACCAATGTAATTAAATGTACATTAATATAAAAAACATAAAAAAAAAGTAAATTTCAACAACTTGAGAGCATGTTATTTTCCTATTTCTATTTGTTGGTGTCTAAAGACATCGGTTTGTTCTTGGCCCCTCCAATGTGCCATAGATGGTGTTTGTATCCTAGGCACTTGAAAGGATAAACATTATTAATCTCATAAGAAAATAAAGAGAACCCAATGAAAATGTGCAAAAATGATTTATAGATAACTCACCTGATATTGTACAATCGTGTTTATAGTGCCCAATATCCTTTGAATAATATTATGTCTGTTAGTGGTATCCATCAATCACAAGTTTATTACATTGGGAATAAACTAAGGATAAATAATTGAAATTGTGCTTCAACATGCACTTTAAAGGTTAAATAACACACCTGACAATCTAGCCACACTAGACAACACCTCACAATGCACTCAGTCAAGCAGCCCATTTGGATTATCGCTTATGTCGATGGTGTCCATCAATATTTTGTGCTCTATATTAGGTAGCACATATCGTACATGTGACATATTTTTGTTCGAAAGTGTGTGCTGCTTGATGTTTATACCAACTACTAGGTTGGTGAAGTGGTATACAATAAATCTTGGTCTATAATCCTGATATACATACCCACCCTTCCTTTTCTGTTGTGCTACTAGTGTCAAGTACTCCCCTTTTATAACCATCAAGCCAGTTGGGAATTCAATATTTTCATCATTTGTAATAGGTTCGAGAATGGTTTGTTTCCCCTCTAAGAAATGTGCCAACCAATAGTCAGAACCCCATTCATTATTTTCTGGGGAAACCACTACATATATCTAACTTATGAAAGGAAATAGGTTGAGTTAACAACACATAAATTAAATTTCTAATTTAGGTACTACTAATTTACTTTTTTTTACCTCCTTGTATGAGATTTGATGTGTGATCATAGTATATAGAAATGTGTGTCTAATCATCTTCCAAATGGTCTATTTCATTAACCCCATTGAAATCGGTGCTAAGTGTCACTCGATCCCATGTATCAACTATATCTGTATATTCATAATCATTTCATTCATCGATGCTATAGTAACTGCAAAAGAAATACTTCAAGCTTGTCCAGATTTGTAGGGCCAATTTGTGTGAGCTTCTAATTGAATGAAATTGTCAAGTTCCATGCACTGTGTCCACCCGATGTGTTTGGTATTGGTACACATTTATCACCTCCTAGAATATTCTCCACACTAGGTGTTTCCTTGTTTCTTTTTCTCCCATGACAGATGCACACCATTTCACTATAGATGCAACATCTCTAAGGAGAGCACCTGTAAACTTCATCTCTTCCCTTCGAAGTGAATTTTTTATGCAGGAACCAGCACCATCGTCCTCTCCTTTTCCACGACCGGTTTCAAAGTAGTTCCATATATGTGGCACCTTGTATTCAATGTGCAACAAACATAACCATTAAAATACACGTGGATTCTTGAACTGTCCAGCATAACCATCTGACCAGATTAAATGATGATAAATATGTATATCCATAGCTAACACATGATCATAGAATAATTTAAAGCAATGTTGCATGTAATGGATGTCATGGGTTCAGTCGTCACTTATGTAGAAGTGAATTTATTTCAGTATCACATGTTTCTCTTCATTTTTATTTGTCCCATGTCGATATGTGGTATGGACCATTATTCTTACTTGCTCTGAGTGATAGTATTGACTTTGTATTTCATTTTCTGGTTGTAGGGTTTAATTTTCTGCAAATTCAACCACTGATAGTATTGTTTCGAGAGGAAAGGTGTCCCACCATATTCTGAATTTCTCATTTTTCCATCGTGCCATATCAACATGTTGAATGTAATGCTGGATATTTCCATGAAACTCTGAAAAAAATCACATACATGTACCTGGTGTAAAAAAATAAATAGTGCTATAAAAAAACATAAAAAGATGTACATGTAGTCAGCCGTGAAGTCACCAATTTAATCTTCCTTCTTTCTTTCCCATCATGTAGCTGATATGTCTAATATTGATAGTTCTTCTTATCGACAATGGCATTCCCAAATGCTTTATATTCACTCTCATGGATGCAATCAGGCCATAATGATAGCCCTCCATAATTGTTGCAAGAACCCTCTACACATTGTTTTAAGTAATGTGTATTCCCATTTTTCCTTGGACACATCATGCTATGGATGAAATATCTGGATGACATTGGTGGTACTGTACTTGAGCAATCCTGCACATGGTTAGGATGCGAAAAACAACGTATATGTGCAAAACCTATGGATTTTTGTAAGAAATGATTAAATTACAAGTTGAACAGTTCTCTATGCATGGGTTCAGAATAATTATGTCTTTTGCTACATTAAACCTCGCCCACATCACACAACCCAACATTTTTTATATAACACATATTTCATATGTGATATAATTCATGTTTATTTATCGCATATGTGATTTAGTGCATATCAAATATTTAAACTTGGTAACCTTATAATGGAACCCATACCAATGGTTAAGACCTCCAGACTTATCCTTGGACCATGGTAGTGTCTTCAGAAATATCGCTTGTCTGGAAATAGTCATAATGGTTCCTATATGACCATGGTCAATGCCTCCTGAACAATATTCAATGCATAAAATAGTCTAATGGCACATATATCCCATATTAAGGATAAATATCACCTTTAAAGGGCATGTGTAGTGGTTTAAGACTTGTTTCGGTTACACTATTTTTCCATTACCATGCTTAAGACCCTGAGAGCCATCCTTAGTGCATAAAACCTCATAATGACACCCATATCCCACTAAAGGCCAATTATTCCATCTATAAGGCATGTGTCTTGGTTTAGGGACTTATTGTCTTCTCTTCCATGACTATAGCCAATGTCCAGAGACCCATCCCTCCTATCCAAAAACCTATAATGGAACCCTTGTCAGATTATAATACCATTTAGACTCCCAATATTCCATCCAAATGGTATATGGGGTGGATCATGGCCTAACATTACATTGGCTAAGAGGGGGGGGAGTCAATGGAGCGAGAAAAAGGTGTAGAGGGAGACATGGGAGGGAGGGATGGGTAGGGGACATATATCGGGGGGATGAATGGAGTAGAAATATAAGGGGAAGGGAGGGATGGGTAGGGGATAGATATGAGTGGGGGATGGAGGGAGGACAAATATAAAGGGAAGGGATTTGTGGGAGGTGAATAAATATAAGCTTCTAGACATCTAGGACCACCAATAACACCTTACACCACAATATGTTACCTCTTGAGGCCATTATTAGCTTTGTGTGTGGGAATTGACACCATTAGGATGTTTTAATCACTAATGATGGGTTTAGAGACCTTTGACATGGTTGAGCATTCGAGAAACCCAGGTCATAGACACTAAAGGAAGCTTCTAGGGATCCAGAGGAAAGAATAATGTATCAAGCCACCACACATGACCTCTCTAGCGGGTCTTTGGCCTTAGATTAGGGATATGTGATTGATTTGTGATTTTTTTTATAGTAGTTATGGATCTTGGGTACATATGCATGGAAATGGGAGGTACGTTGTTTTGGTATTAGCTTAACTTGTCTTCTTCACCACATCTGAATGAAAAATATACATTGTGTCGAATGGATGTTAGGAGTGTTAAAATGCATAAACACTAACGTTTTATTAACAAATTGCTGGTCACTAAAGATAATTGTGATGGCTGGGCCTACTCGACAAGTCGAACAAATTATCGCTTCTCAAAGGTGGTTCCATGAAGAAAATGTGAGGAATTGTCTGGACTAGACCCTTGATGCTCCTCCTACATGTGTGCACATCAATAGCATATGACTTGCGTCCCAAATGGACATAAACCAAAGGTAGAGTTATGTGTTGTCAGGGAATTGCTATCGCCTTGTCATGAAATAATAACTCTTGAAATAGTGGTGAATGATGATGTAAATGTATACTAATTGATTTCTAAAGATGCTATCTTGTGAATTGTTATAAAGTAGAATGTGAATTGCTTATAAGAAGTTCTAATTATATTTGATTAGATACTAAATGAATTCTAAGTGAATGCAAATAGAACTGACATGTATATTGGAACCACTATGGATTATGGAAATTGTATAGTGTTGGATTTCTGAGTTATACATTGTTTTCAATGTTGACGCTAGTATATATGCATATGTATGATTATAAATGTAGGATGAGGACCCAATACAATTAATTAGAGAGATTAGGAAATACAAAAGCAAGCAATGAGAACCGAAGAAAGAATGGAGACAAGGCTGGAAAAACAGGTAACACCGAGGACGGTGTTAACTCTAAGCGGGGAAGGATGTAATGTCCTCTCATGACCCCCATCCAAAAATGAAAAGCTTAGTAAAATTCAATTTATGAGTCTAACATCCTAGGTTAAGAATTCGATTGTTTGACTTAGAAGGTGAAACTTGATACGACCAAACGATAGGGAAACGGATCCACTAGGGGGAAAAGGTGTTCAGGAAAAGTAAAGGCTTGGGAACCCCATGAATGATGACTATGCATCTTCATGGTACTTGAGAATGCTAAAAGAATAGAGAGTCGTGTTTTCTTACTGACCCAATATTGATTGCATATAAATATAAGTTGATTAAGAAACAATGCTCTATTCACTTGAGAAAACAAGGGGTCCATGCACTGTTATAGTATGGTGAGTTATTCCTTCTATTAAAAATATTATTTACCAATTCCACTAATATAAGAGGGTTAGTATTGGTAAATTTGGATGTACGAAAGTATGGAGGAAATAGGCTCTTACATATAAGCATAGATTAATTGTATAATATATATATATATGCCTTGAGGTAAAAGGAAAGAAGAAAAGGTTTATTTGGTGTAGGAATTTTATAAGACCTTTTTCTTCTTAAGCCTTGATATAGTAAAAATGGCTTTGGTAAATGTTAGAATTAGAAGAGAAATGATTTTAGCATAAAGACAAATGCTTATCAAGTATGCATAGATATTTTTAAAATATAAAATATATTCAACATAAAAGATATAATTTATTAATCCCACATGCGCTGGGAGAAAAGGAAACGAGGGACCTACACATTATTAAAGGAGAGAAATGCAAAGGAAAGGGGGTGCCTTTTGAAGATTTATAAATCTTAAAAAGTTTACAATCTTTGAAAGGGATCCTGTATTCGTGAAAGATAAAGGATCCTAGTCCATTTTCAGGAAGGGGGCGTGATCTCCCAGCGATCTGTCGGTTCCATATACACTTCCGTACTGTTAAAATGAGGGTCAGTGTATATTACTTTTGCATTTTGGTTGTTTTGGTTGTTATATTCAATCCTATATCTGAATACGATTGGGATTTCATGCACTCTAGATCTGATCATTGAAAAATTGCTGCTTATTATATTGATCCCAAAATTGCATGATAATTTCGTCTAACGCTGGTTATTTATCAATCTGGTGAATGCATGAGTCGTGCTTTGTCAAAATCGTTGTTTATATGGTGTAGGAATTTTATAAGACCTTTTTCTTCTTAAGCCTTGATATAGTAAAAATGGCTTTGGTAAATGTTAGAATTAGAAGAGAAATGATTTTAGCATAAAGACAAATGCTTATCAAGTATGCATAGATATTTTTAAAATATAAAATATATTCAACATAAAAGATATAATTTATTAATCCCACATGCGCTGGGAGAAAAGGAAACAAGGGACCTACACATTATTAAAGGAGAGAAATGCAAAGGAAAGGGGGTGCCTTTTGAAGATTTATAAATCTTAAAAAGTTTACAATCTTTGAAAGGGATCCTGTATTTGTGAAAGATAAAGGATCCCAGTCCATTTTCAGGAAGGGGGCGTGAGCTCCCAGCGATCTGTCGGTTCCATATACACTTTCGTACTATTAAAATGAGGGTCATTGTATATTACTTTTGCATTTTTGTTGTTTTGGTTGTTATATTCAATCCTATATCTAAATACGATTGGGATTTCATGCACTCTAGATCTTATCATTGAAAAATTTCTGCTTATTATATTGACCCTGAAATTGCATGATAATTTCGTCAAACACTGGTTATTTATCGATCTAGTGAATGCATGAGTCGTGCTTTGTCAAAATCGCTGCTTATTATATTGATTTGGAAATTGTATGATAATTTTGTCAAACACCGGTTATTTATCGATCTGGTGAACCCATGAGCTGTGCTTTGTCAATTCCCTGCATATTATATTGATCTGGAAATTGTATGATAATTTTGTCAAACGCTGGTTATTTATCAATCTGGTGAATGCATGAGCTGTGCTTTGTCAAATCGCTACTTATTATATTGATCTGGAAATTGCATGATAATTATGTCAAACGCTGACATAGTATTTCGATCTGGGGTTTTGCATGAGATGTGTCTTATTTAATAGTTGTTCTATATGCCCACGATCTCTTCAATCTGGTGATTGCATGTCAAATGCTGCCATAGGACTTCTATCTGGGGTTTTGCATGAGCTGGGTTTTGTTTAATAGTTGTTCGACATGCCCACGATCTCTTCAATCTACTGAGTGCATGACAAACGCTACTATATTATTTCAAACTGGGGTTTGCATGATCTGCACTTGTTCATTAGTTATTTTATATATGCCATGTTTTTAGAAAAATTGATCTCTGGATTGAGTTTATCCTATATTAAAATTTGTGTCTTTTTATGCCACGATTTAGAAAAGGAAATCAATCTCTGGTTTAACTATTGAATGGAGTTTTATTCTTTATTAAACTCTCTGTCTTTTATGCCATGTTTTTAGAAAAATCAATCTCTGGCTTGAGTTTTTCCTATATTAAAATCTGTGTCTTTATATGCCACGATTCAGAAAAGGAAAATCAATCTATGGTTTAGCTTTTTGCTTTAAACATTATGCTTTGTTAATGCTATGATTTCAAAGAAGAAATCGATTGGGGTTTATCTATTGGCTTTAATTATTATGCTTTGTTAAATCTCTGTCTTTTGATGCCATGGTTTCACAAAGGAAACAATCAGGGTTAGCTACTTGCTTTGAATATTGTGTTTTTGTTAAACTATGTTGTATTTCATGCCCACGGTTTTATGAGAGTCGATCTGGTGTTTAAACAATGGCTAGGATTTGTTAGCTTTATCTTTTAAAAAGGTGTTGATCAGAATATTTCACCTCCTATGGACAGCAAGGTGTTCCACTAGACTGAATGGTTCAGATCCAGAACAAATAGATCACTGAAGTTGATCAGTCCCCCTAGATGCTGTAGATATCTAGAATACAAGGCCTTGATAGTTCACCTGTGTACCTGCAAAATAGTTCAACACGAAATAGATCAAAGCAACTAGAATATGATCTACTAATCTATGCTAGTTACTAAGGAATCTAGCAATATATATCTGAAATCAAACATCAACAATATATATGGGATAGAAAATCAACTTGCATTAGAAATATGAAGAAGTTTACAACCAAGCCTTAGTGTTGACATGCATCTCCATGAAACCGGCTCTTTATCCCCATAAGCTCCGACTCTAGCTCTCTATGCTCTCTCCAAATGATCTTGGGCCAAGAATCAGTCCAACAACATAACAATACCTTCAATGTTCTCCCCTCAACCATGGCTATGAGATCATATATATAGGACTTTAATGAATAGAGATGGTTGAGAAATTAGTGGTTGAGGTGGCCTCTAAGATCCTGGGATGAGGGATATCGAGCTCAACCAACCCACAGTAGTAGGGATAAGAGATATCTCGAGGTTTATCACCTAGAAGCCTCGAGAAGCTTCTATTTTTACCCTTTTACCCAGGGTACCACCCTTCTCCTTCTTTGACAGAGTGGTTCTGGTAATAACCGCCTATCGACCAAGGGTGACAGGCGGTGGCACCTCTTGTGGATAACCGATGAAAAGTGGTGTTAACAGGGGTACCGCTCCTAGATAACGGAGCATGAGTGGTGCTAGGAATTTGTATGATAGGTTGATAAGAAACCATTTAGTCTTCACTCTAGAAGATGGGATTTCAGGGCAAGTAGGTATGTCAAAGTTCTTATCACATGATGGTGACGGGATTTTGGTATAACAGGATGCCCCCCAAAGCATGAGTCTTAGAGTGATACGATAAATGAGAGCTTTGAGAACAAGTCATTGCCAGGAGATGAAAATGTTGGCTCAATCGAAGCATGCAGTCAAGTAGGAATCTGTAGTACATCAGTATGTTGACTCATAGACACAAGTAACCAAACTTATAGCTATAGACAAATACAAGGCAGCTCCATGAGTGGAATAAACAAGCATGGCTACTAGAATACAGCGTAGATCCATGTGATAGAGGACTCAAACTTGGACATAGATACCAGACATACAACGTAGATCTATGTCATATAGATGAAAATTTGATCATAGCCACAACCATACAAATGTGGATCCATGCTAGATATACAAAACTCCATCACAACCTGGGGAAAGGCAATGAGCTCTTTTAAACAAATACCCAGGGTCTTTGTCTCGTCTTCCACAAGGTACGATTCTATCCATGTGATTACAATGATCTTAAGTCGAACATGGTAGAAACCATTTGATTACCAACCAATGATGTGAACCGTTAACAAGTACGAGGGAGATCACCATCAATGTCAATGATTCCCAAGGTCCCCTAGTACAATCTACTAAGTGAGAATAGATGTCCTGATGTCGAACACCCAGTCGATTCCATCGATCAAAGGTCAATGATGTGAACCAATGTCGGGAGCGAGAGAACCTATCATTAAGGAATATTGATCTCAAGGTACCGAATAGTGTTTCTAATACTATTTCCTGGATGATGAGCTAATGTCGACGGGAATAGTCTCGTCGAAGGAGGGCCATGATGAGTCCCACATCGACGACACGAAACTTGGAACATAGTTCTAGAATGATGTGAACATAGTAACCATTTGACTGACTCAAAGATACTGACACAAAGGCTATGTATACTACAGAGGTAAGACTTATTTAGAGTCCCTTTGAACATCGGGCGGCATGACAAAATGACTTGGCAGCATGACTAGACAGGATAGATACACAATGCGACAGGGGACAATGCATTATTTTTAAAGACTCAAAGGATTGACATGACTCATGAAAGTGGATCATCATGGAGATCAGCTAAATACCCAATTGACTGACATGATTGTGTAGACAAGTGCCATGTTCAAAGGTAACAACAAACAACTGCCATTATTTGCAAAATGATTCCCTTACCCATTTCCCCCATCATGATTGATGAGTGCCTCTTTTTGGTTTTATGAGTTCAAAGAGGGTAACAAACACTCGATGTAGCTTGTCAGAAGACAAGTCCAGTCTCATATGTTTTACAAACCTAAGAGAGGATGGGTTCATTCCCAAAATGGGTCTCTCAATGTTTAATTTAATGAGTCCACTGAAAGAAAACTTGATATCGTTCATGTTTAGAGAGTCTGATCGAATATGGAAGAAGATTCCATGGGGATCCTTTTTCATATGATTTAGTCTCTAAGGCTTGAAAAAGTATAAAATAATACCTTAGAGAACTCTTCCAGTCATGATTGGCTGGAGCGTTCCTTTCTCGTAAATAGTACTATCCAAACCGAGAAAGAGATAACCTACTGTCGAATAAATGACTCTTCAAATACTTTAACGAGCATGAAGAAACAAGATCACTCGACAATCTTTTCATATTTAGGGAGTCTGAAAAGGGTTTAAAGAGAACTCCATGAATTTTCTTTAACAATGTCACTTTTTACGAGCCTGGAAAGATTCACAAATGGACTCAACTGTCTTTTCATGTTTAAGGAGTCTAAAAGAAGATGCAAAAAGAAGACTCCATAACGTTTCTTTACACAATGTTGTATTTTACGAGCCTGGAAAGAAACTTAAACTAGACTTGGAACTTTGATACTAGATTTTAACGAGCATGATAAAGTGTCGTAATAAACGCTCAATGACCTTTTTCATTTTATGAAAGTACAAAAAAACCATAAATAAAATTTCCAAATCTTTTACTAAATTCAACCTGCAGACGACTCATAAACAAGTTTTAAATGCATCCAAAATCAACATTACGGGATTACGACAAATAGATTTTGACCAGAACATGATGTAATATAAAAACTATACTAAGTCAGACCCAAAAAATGTCTATATAAGGCAAGTAAATAGTAAAAAACTAAACATTTCACTATTTACCTCTTAGCAAAGAGCACTTGCAGCATTTTTTAGCTAGATCTTCTGTAGCTGATACCAGGAGTTTCCACCATCCATTTTCAGTTTCGTCAGTCGCAGGTAAGAGCTAAGACCTTATTCATTCATTACATAGCTTTTATCTTGGGATTTGATGGGGGTTTAGGCCTATTTGTCAAGCCCTAAAATCCTATTTGCGGGCACCACAGCTACCCCTTATGGGATAGGTGATACCACCTGAGAACCACACCAATGTCAAGGTGAATAGGCGGTGCCACCGCCTATCTCCAACGGGGCACAAGCAGTGCCGGCCGTGGAGAATTTTAATAAATGATATATACAAAACTAGCTCATTATTTTGATTTATAATGATTTAAGGATGATATTGATGTATACCATTGTTGTTTTGGCAGGTCTAAGCTTCCAAAATATGGTGATATGGAAGGAAAGAACTCATGACAATGAGGATGCTGCTACTGAAAGGAATCTGGTGTGTATTGCCGCACTTCGGAATTGTGGACTTCTAAAGTTCTTCCAGACACTAAGCATGATGTCCCATGAGAGACTACTGGAGCACATCCTGAGAATGTGGAATCCATAGCAGCAATATTTCAAGGTGGGGGCACATATACTTACAGTGGAGGTAGAGGATGTCTACTTCCTGACTGGCCTATCAAGACAGGGCGCCCCTATCTCACTGACAGGTTCCTGTGGCAAGGAAATTACCACCAGAGAGCTCATAGATCGACACTGTGCACTAGGTACAGGTACATCCGGGAAGAAAATCCCCATCAGGGCAGTGAAAGATAGGGCTCTATGGATCATTATATTCACCATGGAGAGGGTGGCAGGGAGCCAAGGTGTACATCAGGCTTCCAGGGCACATATGTTGTATGCCCTAGAGGCAATGGCACCTATGGTGTTCAACTAGGCAGAAGCCTTGCTTCCAATCTTCAAGGATCAGCTAACTAAATGTCGATAGGGAGAGTTGAAGCAATTCATATTTGGTTCCATCTTAGCTTGTTTCTTCTTCGAGCGGGTCCCCCAGATGAGGCCCCAAGTGACTTTTTGGAGTCTGAGAGCATGGGACCTCCGCATGCTAAGGTGGTTCCAAGTCATGGCTTGCACGGGATTGGGTAGGGGCAGAGTGAAGTTCGGTGACACGTTCTTTAGATGGTTGCAAGATCAGATGCTCATGGCCAAGGACTATGCCTATGCAGGCACAGATTTTACAGGTGATCCTGACCTACCACTCCCACCTGGAGGGCAGTGGGGAGACATTGGTAAGAAATAAGAAACCCTAAAGATGAAAAATGTTTTTATGTTTTTCATGTTTTATTATTTTTTTGATAAGTGATGAGACCTGTTTGTCTTCATGTAGATGTTGGAGCAGTGAGGCCTGGAGGAACATCTCCATTAGACAGGCGAGCCAGAGCTCGCTTCATTCCCCAGGGTGATGATATCACCGGGGAGCTGGAGGAGAACCTTGAGAGGTTGACTCTGGACATCCCTGATGCTGACATAGATGATCTCCCGACTAGATATCATAGATATATGGCGGGAGTATCAAGCCGATTCAGCAGGATACTCCACAGGGTGGCTCGAGCAGTGATGTGCTATCACAAGCACCACTAGTAGATGAGACATATATATTGAAAGCAGATAGCTTCAGGATTTTTGTATGATGATTTTTCCTGAAAGTCTACGTGCTTCAGAAGAGGTCTCGAGACCTATTTTTGTAACATTTTCCGTATATATATATATACAGACTTTTACATGATGTTTATACGTTTCAAATGGATGAATGCATTTTCTATGAGTTCTATGTGTCTTTAAATGTTTATTTACAATGTACCATGTTTGATTAACGTCATGAATGGGCAATATGCCAATCTAGGATGTAATCAGCCAATGAATCAGCAACTACATTATGTTCCCTAGGGATATCCCTATATGTAATGGTTCCAAATAATCTTTCTAACAAACATACCCTCCAGAAGAGGTGGAGGAGCACCGGGTTCCTAATGGTGTAGATATGGTTTAAATGACAAACCATGAGCTAAGAGTCCATCAAAAATACTAGATCACGGACATCCTGGGAGGCATCTTCAGTCAAAAGACCGATGACTGCTTCATACTCAACGATGTTATTAGTAGCGGGACCTAAGCAAACAGCTCCTGTACTGATAAAATATTCAGCTGGGGAATAGAGAACCCAAGTAGTCGAGGCTAGATTCAAGGTGTGGTAGAAAGCACCATCAGCGAAGCCGTAGAAAGCCATCTGCATGACCAAAACATGGTATAAACTATCTTGAAAATACTGAAAACACACTAAAAGTTAATCAATATACATATATACAAGATACCATCCAAGAAGACCTAGGCATAGTACCTTTTCAAGTACAACCCATTGCAAGGTTGCCCCAAAGGGATTCCATCATAATCTACCAACTCATAGGCTTCTTTCTCTAACACCTTGGAAATAACGAAAGGTCCATACCACATAGACTCGAACTTACCCTTTCCTAGCTTGTCATATCTCTGGTCATAAGTCAAAATTAGGTCACCTTGGTTGAAAACACGAGGCTGGATGGATTTATCGTACTGTTCCTTGACGCATTTCTTATGTGCCTCATTGGCCAAGGTAGCATCTCTACGAGTCTCATCAAGGTTATTCAAGTACAAAATTCTCACTTCCTCTGTGGAAGGGTTTGGGAGAAATTAGACGGCGAGTTCTAAAGATGGAATATGACATTGGATAGGCAACACAGCTTTGAGTCCATATACAAGCTAAAATGACGTGAAACCAGTAGCTATTTTCATGAAAATCCGATAAGCCCAAAGAGCAGATAAAAGAACGAGATGCCAATTGGATTTATGATCTCCAACCATCCTATGAAGCATAGTTTTCAAAACTTTGTTAATGGCCTCTACCTGAACATTAGCTTGCGGATAATATGGCGTAGAGTTTTAATGGTGAAAACCTAGCTTCGCACTCAATTCCTCCATCATTTGATTACGGAAATGGGATCCGTGATCAGTGATGATGGACTACAGAACTCCAAATCTAGCTATGAAATGATTGAACAAGAAGAGAGTGACAGTCTTACCATCTTCTACATATGTAGGCATGGCCTCAACCCATTTTGTAAAATAATCCACGGCTACAATGATGTAACCATGCCCCCAAGCTGAGGTAGGTTTACAATGCATTAAGTTAATCCCCCATTTAGCAAAAGGGCCAATGTCAATGACAAGGTGAAGCAGAGCAGGATGGGTGCACTTTTTGGGATAAAAATGTTTGCATGGTGGGCATTTCTTAATAGCCTCATGGAAGTCTTCAAAGATAGAAGGCTAGAAATAGCCAGTGCGAAGAATTTTCTGGGCTATAGCCATCCGAGATAAATGACCACCACATGCTCCAGAGTGGCAATCATTTAACATGTATTCAACCTCTTCATGAGTGAGGCATCGACGGAGAATGGAGTCAATCCCGCGTCTATACAAGGTGTCATGCAAGATGAGGTAGTATTTCGCATGGTGATGAATGTGATGATGATCATCACGAGATAGATGCGGATGAAAACACTGGGTCTGGAGGTAAATCAACAAATCTTCATACCAAGGATCAGTAGTGCTAATTAGGAACAGGAATTCATCCAGAAATGAATCGCTGGTCTTAGATTCCGTGGTAGCACAAGGAAGGTCACATATAATCTCAGAAAAAACCAAGGATTTATTTGATTTAGCCTTGGCAAACTCAAGATCAAACTCCTAAAGGATGACGATCCAATAGGAGTACTTGCCCCCGAGTACCTGACGAGTCAGAATGTAGTACATCGAGTTCTAGTATGCCAATACAGTGGTAGTGTGAAGCAAAATGTAGTGATGAAATTTTTGCACAGCAATGACCGTGGCCAAAGCTAGCATCTCCACATGTGAATAAGGAGTTTCAGAATCAATAAGATTCTTACTGTTATAATAAATGACATGCTCCTGACCGTGGAGATTGTCTTGCACTAAAACCAGGGCGATGGTAGTAGCGTAGGCAGCAATATACAAGAGAAAATATTTTGAATAGTTCGGGGGGTGTATCATAGGGGAATGAGTCAGAGCATGCTTAAGACTATCAAAGGTGCATTGGGCCTGGTCATTCCAGAAGAATGGAGTGTTCTTCTTAAGGAGACGCATATAACCGTGCATTTTCTCAGCGAAATTGCACACGAAACGGTAGAGAAAGTTTTCCTTCCCCTACAAACTTTGGAGTTCAAGGATGGTGGTTGGGGCTGGTAGATTAATGATGGTGGAAATATTCAAAGGATCGATCTGGATGCCATCTTTGGATACCACAAAGCCAAGCAGATGTCCCATCTCAACGCAAAAAACACATTTATGCAGATTGATCCATATATTATAATGATGACATCTTAGGAAGATGTCTTGAAGATGACTAGGGTGGTCCTCCCTTCGTTGTGAATGAGCGGGGAGGTCATCAAGGTACGGTTCAACAATATATTTAATGCCATGAAACGCATAGGACATCGCACGCTGGAACGTTGCGCCAACATTTTTCAAGCTGAAAGGTAACTTCTTATATGCAAAGGTTACCCATGGGCAAATGAATGCCATCTTGTGCTGATCGACGGGAAATATTTCAATCTGATTGTAGCTAGAGAAGCCATCCATGAATGAAAAGATGACACTTCCAGCACAGTTGCCGATAATCTGATCGATGTGCGGGGTAGGAAATTTGTCTTTGGGACAATATTTATTTAAATCCCTAAAGTTGATACAGACTCTAATGGTTCCCTACTTTTTATTGACAGGGACAGTGTTCGACACCCATTTCGTCAGAGGTACAGGATAAATAAAACCAGCTTTCATAAGTTTATCAATCTCAACTTTAATAGCTGCGGCCTTCCTAGGATGGACTTGCCTAAGTTTTTGCCTAACAGTTTTAGCCGTGGGATAAGTTCTAATATCATGGACCACAATGGAAGGGTCAATCCCCAACATCTCTTCATAGGACCAGGCAAAAATATCACAGAATTCCTTAAAAAGTGCCTTATATGCTTCAGATTCATCTGTGGAGCAGTTCTACCCAACATGAACATGCTCAATAACATCAGGCTTGGCTGATATGTCAATTGGGTTTGTCTGAGTAATGTTGCAAAGGTTTCCTTTAGGATATGTATGTTGCAACAATATAGGACTTTGCGGAACATTGACAATATTAGTAGGAAACAAGGATGCAAAATCATAACTTCCTGAACTGGTATTGGGGAGGAACATGGATCTATGATGGTGATCCTCCCAAATGGGCTCACCCATGTTCATGATCTCTATAATGGACTCGTTGGAAGAAAAATTCATGGAGAGATAGTCTAGAACCAGAAAAGAAGGTGCTAACCAGTACGATAAATGGTAAGGATCCAAAGCCACTAAATGAATGTCATTAGTGTGATCATCCAAACAAGTTTGAATGGTGTCATACATAGCTTTTTGTGGGCTCAACAAGGTGGACTCAACAACATTTGTGCCCTAGGGCTCAATATCAAATGAAGCAATCATATGTACTATCGTGGTATACATGCTAGGAGGAGTGGAGGGAAAATTCCCCATAAGGGATGAATCCTTCAGCATACCTACCCCAATCAACTCATAAGGAGGAGGGGACTGACCTAACATGGGGATGTTATTAGCTGTAGACGTAGTAACATCCGGCATACAGAAATCAAGCTGGTCAATAATAACAATTCTCCCGAGATGCAGGAATTGGACCGTTCAAAATACTATTGAAGAACGACAATCATGTCATAGAACCAATTCCTTCCTAAAAGGAGGTTATAATCTAAAGGGGCATCTACCACTTCTACTTGAATGGAAATGGTTTTGCCCCCCAGCTTGACTGCTAGGGCTGATATGAGGTCGTGGGGTTCGAATCCTCATCCATCAAAGGCTTTAAGGGTCGTACGTGATGTAACAAGCTCGGGAGAGCCAAGAGCTTTCCAACAATTCAGATATAACACCGAGGTCGAAGCTCCTTCATCTAGTACCGTTCGAAAGAATTTATTTCCCACTACTTTCGTAATGATCTGAAAAGCAAGTTATGCGTTAATCTAGGTTTATAGTTCTCAACATTGAAGTGAATCAAGTTAGTGTTATCCAGGTCTACAACTCCTAATTCAATTAACAAGTTCTTGCGCTGTGTAGGGAAACTTTGGAGTACTTCTAGGGTAGACATTGCACAAGGTGCCTGAGCGAGATCTTCAAACACATTATAGAATTGAGCAGCTTAGGCATTGGGATTAAAGACAGCTTTCCAAAGAGTACTCTTTGGTGGGCACAAAATCATGTCTAGTGAAGGCTTCTCGATAGACAAGGATTCTGGAGAACTAGTGGAGGGAGATTTCCCTAAAGAAGATTGGTCTTCTTGCTTATCTGGAAGTTTATCATAATTCTGACTTTGAGTTTGCAGATGGATGGTATCTGAGGACATCATACAAATTTCCTTTGATGAAGTAGAGTTACCCTGGTTCAACATGTGGTCTACCAGCTATTGTTAAGAGGGGAAAGGATCTGTAAGTACTGCAGGTGCGGGGTTAGACTTCAAAAACTAGAAGATTTCATCCCAATGGTGACACTCCTTAGAGAAGTGGTCATCACCACATAACAGACAAGGGTATTTAGCCTTCATTTTCCCTATGTTGTTGTCATTATGGGTTGATTGTGGGGTCTCCTACTGGTTTCCAGGTTTTTTATTTTGATTTTTACCTTTCTTTTATTACCCAAGGTTTGAGTAATTTGAATAGAATTGAGCTCAGTAGAAACCTTGGGAGTCGAACAAGTAGCAGGTTGGGTTTGCTTGGTAGGTTTCACTATGGATGGGGACTGGATTGAACCAACAATCCCGTCAATAGGTACTTCTGTTGATGGCTTGGCAGGGTCAGTCCTGGGGTGAGGAGCTTGAGGAATCAGGTCATAAAGGGTCCCGGATTGGGAATAGACCAAGTCTAGGTACTGAGACCAACTAATAGCTTGCTCTTCGGTAACAGCACCGCCCATGGCCACATCTCAGGCAATAGGAGGCAACGAGGACTTAGTGAACCAATCAGCTAACAACTAATCTAGAATAGGGGCCTTAATAAGCCTTCTCCACCTTCTCCACTCATGAATATGATAAGAAATGTAGGTGGGGGTGTTCTGTCGCAGAGAATTTAAAAGATCAGTGCCCATTTCATAAATAATAGGGAGCTGAAAGTGCGTAAGAAATACGATTCCAACAAGCCAAAATCCACAAACGAGTTTTGTGGGAGTTCAATATACCACTTTGCGGCCATACCGGTCAAAGTTCGCTGAAAGAGTCATAACCGGATGGAATCATCCATGAGGGAGTTCAAGGAACACCACAGATGAAAAGTCATGACATGGTTTGGTGGATCTTGACCCTACTTCCCATTGAATTTTGGAATGTCCGATGGTAACTTTACCGAAATGGGACACCATGAGGGATTATGTTGAATGGAATCATTAATCAACTTGGACAAATCAGGCAATTCCAAAGTTGAAAGGAAAGGTAACTATCTATTGGGATGTACATACTGGTAATATTGATATGGCATGAAATTACCAGTAGGGCATAGGTTGACTGAAAAATAGGTTGTTGTGAGGAATAACTACTGTGAAATTCACCCATGGGGGGTTGATTTCCAGAATTAGCACCACTAGGACCACCAAGGCCTCTGAGACGAGGACCTCCAAAGCCTTCAGGACTATTAGGACCACCAGGACCACCAGGACCACTAGGAGGCTGACCACCAGACCCTTCGAAACCTCTAGGAGGTGGAAATCCTCTAACGCCGCTGAAACCACTAGGTGGAGGGCCACCAGACCCTCCAGTGCCACAAGGAGGAAAGCCACCAGTTCCCCCAGGAACACTAGGACCGCCAGGACCATGAGGTCCTCCCCTTAGGTCCCCCAAGGTGAGGACCTCCATAAGGCAGTCCTCCTGCACCTCCCACAGTATGTATGGGTATCTCTCCCATGGCTAGCATGTAAGACCAATTGGGTTTCCCCCATGGTGTAAAAGTGTTGCTAGGGAATGGAATACCAGTAGGATTAGATGGATGATTACCTTCAGGTATTCGATAAGCATAACCACTAGAAGACTGAATGGCCACAGGTTGTGCCCCCAAGGGCTGACCTGAACTAGATGGGGGATTTACCACATTAGTGTGGGTGGGAGGGACAAAAAATATAGATTCTTATATGTTAGAGGTCTGCTCTTGACTAGGTACAATTCTGGGATCAGATAACATAGGTCATGTCGAGGGTTTCCCCCCGACATTCAAAGGTACTGAAGACACATGAATTGAAGGTTGGGCTCCAGATGCAAAATATCTAGGTGGATTTGGATCAAACATAACATAAGAGGTGAGAGGGGTGGAAATTTGACCTGGGCTGTGGGTTGTTAATGGATGATCTATAATCAGTTCAATGGGCCTCATAGAATTGGCTAGTGAACGATATCCTACAAGATGAAATGTGGAATGGACTGGTGAGGAGCCTAGTATGTTGTCAATCTGCTTTTCTACCTCCTGTGAATGGAGGATAGCATCACGGTATTTCCTGCGTTCTTCTTCACTTTTAGGAGAACTTACACAGGTGCCAAATGAGGCAATGGCCTGTTCGATAGGTGTCTCCCAAAAAGGAGCATTAGGACCAAAATCTAGATAGACATCATCAACATGATCTTCCACGGGAGGATGGAGCAATGAATCCTCATGGGAAGGCTATTGGACCAAGGTAGGTGAGTGTGAAGAGTATGCTACTCCACTTTTCACCACCACATGATCTCCCACTTAGGAGGTGCTAGGAGCTCCTCAGTCAATCGCTTCCATTGGATTTCCTTCTGAAATAGAAGTGAAATTGGGTGGCAAGCCCTGTACTCTCCTGGAATATCTTAACTCAGCTAGTGTGTACAGTTCATATTTAACCTAGGGTCTAAAAATCTAGAAAAAACACATTGATCGAGGAGGATCCAGGAAGGCCAAATTTTCAAAGTCCTCCAATCTTAGCAAAACTAGTGCCATATTGAAGGTCTCATCGAGACAATTCCAACGGTGTTCATTTCACCTCAAACAGACTTCGTATGAGAAATTTATCGCGTTCTGTTCTATGAGGTCAACAGGCAAAATTGCCAAAAAGAGGTGCCACGTGGCACCACTGAGAGGGTGACACATGGCATCTGTACTCCACAAACATGATGACATGGCACTACTGATAGGGTGACATGTGGCATCTGTACTGTACAAACATGATGACATGGAACCACATATAGGGTGACACTTGGCATCCATACGGTATGGACAAGATGACATGGCAGGTGTACGGACCAACCGAAAGACGACACATGGCACGTACAGAATCTGAATTGGCAAACAACGTGGAAGTACGGCTCCTCCAGCTAGTAGTATGACATGTCCAGTCAGTAGCCAAGTGGCAGTACGGCGGTAAAGGTGAACCAATCACTGGACACCACATGGCAGAACAAGATTGGGCAATAGAACTTTCAAAATGTTTGTGGCTTCCACAAGGTTCGACCCTGTGACCTCTCCTATATAAGTGCTCCACCTTACCATTATCCCACAAGGTGTTCCATGTCTAAGGTATGGAAATAAATTTATTTAAAGTGTGCTTTGGCATTTCGAGCCCCAACCCTGTTTCTTCCTCCAATGTGACCGGGAGCTCCGACCAACACAAGAGCTCGCGCTCTATTTCAACACATGTCTTTTAACTGCACTATATAAAATGGGTTATAAGTGGGTCTAAAAACAAGTTACGTTATAACAAATTTTGTTTTAAAAAAAAAACATATTGTGGGTTCAATGAACCATGTGGTTTTGGGGGAAAATAATTTTATTGTAATAGTCTAAAAATATAAAATGTGGTTGGCATAGTTGTAACTATGTCAACTACATAATTCAAGAAGAACCTAACCAAGTGTGGGGAGTTGGAACTATATGCCTTCTTGGGAAAAATTTGTTGTAACTAAAGAATCATGAGGAGAATGTGGAGTCGGGCAAGCCAAGCCTATATAAACCCACTTAATTTTCATTTAGAGGGGCTTTGGAGTGGAGACTTTGTAGCTAAAGGAGATAAGGGAGATTGCGTAGCTCTGCAGGAGGAAGGTATGAGTGTTTATACTCGTTTTACATCGTCTTCAGGCTTCGAAGTTGCTGGAAGCAGTCTAGTTGTGTTTTGGGCAGCGGTTCTCTTCCTGACCATTGTCACCAAGGTATCATTGTATCATTGCCATGTATTTTGCCTTATGCTGAGATTATAGATCGGCCCTCCTATTGAGAAGCAATCCCAGAGACGTAGTCCATCCTGGACTAACTCCATTATCAACTTGTTGTCGTTATGTGCGTATTGTCTATGCTATTTGGTTCTCTTCTTATGGATTTGTGAGCTTCATTCATGCTCTTTATGCAATTCATGTTAACGTCATAGAGTAGCAAAGAACTTGTTTTTGGATCATGTGGTATCAGAGTAGGACTATTTGACATTGGATTGTGAGTGTGGATGCTCATGAGGGCTAAACTGCAAGCTGGTGAGGGTACATTAGAGCCTTACAATTCTGAGATCGGATGAGCACACCGAAGGAGGAAGATGGATGCTAATTATGCCCGCATCGATATGGAGGCAAAATTTCACAAGGTCTTCTACATGATGGCCGACAAGGTAGACAAGTTGTTTGCAAACTATGAAGAACGCATGGCAAAAGAAAGAAAAGGCAGTGAAGTAAAGAAGGAATACAAAGAAGTGAAGGATGAAGGCAACGCTTCAGTTAACCAAGGAGGAGGTGGCGAAGAGCCTCCTGAGCCTCCCTCTTCACCTTCAGCTTCAAGCACAAGTTCAAGTGCTTCTTCCTTATCTCATTCTCAGCATTCCAAGGTTCCTCACAAAGAGCCTCAAAAGAATCCCTTATTGAAGCTCGATGTGAAGTTTGATTTGCCCATGTTCAATGGGGAAGCAAATGTAGAGAAGTTGAACAATTGGATAAGGCAAATTGAGGTCTATTGCCAAGTCCAGCAGATCAAAGAAGAAGATGTGAATATTCAGTTGGCTTCACTTCAGCTGACAAGCACCACACTTGTATGGTGGGAAAGCAAGCTTCAGCAAGGTAGCAAACAAATGGGTAATCTTCTCTCATCGTGGTCTGCTTTCATTTCTTCTTTACGTAAGCAATTTTATCCGTTGGGTTGTGTTCAAAAGGCTATGATGGATTGGAAAATTTTTAGACAAGGAAAGGGTCAGAGTGTTCATAATTTTACTGAAGAATTTAGAAAGAAAGCTTTAGAGTTGAATATTTCTTTAGATTCTCCTGACACTCTTTTGAAGTACACTGGTGCTCTTCATCATTATCTATGCCATACTTTGTTGTTTTTGAATCCTACTAGTGAGGATGAAGCAAGTGTTCAGGCTACTCATCTTGAGAGCAGGGGGAAGCATTTGCAAGAAGACCATCCGAAGAAGCCTTTCAAGCCCAACAACAACCACAAGTCCAAAAATAAATACAAGAGCAAGAAGGAAAGAGGAAAGCTCCATTGCAAACATTACACCACTGATGAGCATGATGAAGAAATTTGTTGGAAGTTGCATCCTGAACAGAGGCCAAAGCATTATGGAGGCAAAAAGAAGAAAAAGACCATTGCAACAGTGCAACGAGATTTGGGTTTCGACTCAGGTGAGGAAACCAAGATTACAGCCATGGGAATGCAAGGTAACAAAACTCCTCATACTAGTTCAAGTTCTACTCATGTTTCTAAAGAAAATGATAAAAGAAGAAGTGAGTTGTTTCACATCAGAGTTGTGTCTAAGAATACAAAGATTGAAACATTATTTGATCCGGGTTCTCAAGTAAATTTGATCTCGAAATCAGTTGTTAAGAAGTTGGTCATACAGACTAAACCTCACCCCAAGCCTTATCCTCTTGGATGGATATGTGATAATGCTAAGCTACAAGTGACTAAGCAATGCAGGTTAAAGTTTGCTATTGCTTCAAAGTTGATTGATGAGGTGGACTTAGATGTTGTTCCTCTTGACATCTGCAGTATCGTATTGGGAAGCCCATACTTGTATGATCGAAAAGCAGTATTCTTTCATCATGAGAACAAGTACCATTTCACCAAAAATGGGGTGGAGTACATCGTGAGAGCTCACAGTATGAAGGATAACACCACTCTTGTTAGTGCAGGACAGATGAAGAGACTCATCAACACTAATAAGAGATACATTCTCATGGTTGTGAGAGCAAAAGACGCTAAGGCATTCGATGCTTTCAAAGGTTGTGATCCTTCTCATAAAAAGGCTATGATTGATGTTGTGGCTAACTATGATGAAATATTTCAGGAACCTACAGGTTTTCCCCCCAAAAGGGAGATTCAACATGAGATCCATCTCCAGCAGGATGCCCCTCTTCCTAATGTGGGCATGTACAGGTTGTCTGCAGTTGAAATGGCAGAGATTAAGAAGCAGGTTCAAGACTTGTTGGACCAAGGAGTGATCAGACCCATCTCCTCTCCATGTGGTTCACCAATTGTGTTGGTGATGAAGAAATATGGCACATGGAGGATGTGCGTTGACTATCGGGCTCTCAACAAGATCACGATCAAGAATCAATACCCACTTCCTTGCATAGATGACTTGCTCGACCAGTTGAAAGATGTTGTGTTCTTTACCAAGTTGGATTTGTGCAGTGGCTACCACCAGATCAGAATTGCAGAAAGTGATGTATGGAAGACGGGCTTCAAGACCAAGAAAAGTCTATTTGAGTGGTTGGTGATGCCCTTTGGGATTTGCAATGCACCTGCAACCTTCATGCGGGTAATGAATGATGTTCTTCGGCCATTCTTAGATGATTTTGTCATTGTATACTTAGATGATATCTTGGTATTTAGCAAGACTTGGGAAGCACATGTGGGGCATGTAAAGCAAGTATTAGATACTTTGAAAAAGGAGAAATTGTATGGAAAATTGTCAAAGTGTGAATTTGGAAAAACTCCATTAGTTTACTTGGTTCATATTGTAGGAGGTCTAAATTTAAAAATTGATCCTTCAAAAGTTGATGTAATTGTCAATTGGCCTAAGCCTACTAACACTACTAAAGTGAGAAGATTTTTAGGAGCTGTTCAATATTGGAGAAGGTTCATTTAGAACTTCTCATACATAGCATCTCCTTTGCATGACTTAACAAGCGTGAATAAATCCTTCCAGTGGGGAGGTAAGCAGCAGAAAGCCTTCGACACATTGAAGGGAAAGATCAGCACTGCCCCAGTCCTAGCCTTGCCTGATTTGCAACAACCATTTGAGATAGAGATAGATGCCAGTGGATATGCCATGGGGGCAGTATTGATGTAGCACCGCAAGCCTATTTGCTACCATTCATATACTTTTACTCAAGCAGTGATCAACTACCCAATCTATGACAAATATTTGTATGCTTTGGTTCAGAGTGTCAAGAAGTGGAAACACTACTTGATGGGTAAGGAGAAAATCATCCATATCGATCATCAGCCCTTGCAGTATCTCCAGTACTAGACTAAGCTCCAGAAATCTCGTCATTTTAGGTGGATGGGATTCCTTCAACAATTCCATCTAGTGATCAAGTACAAGAAGGGTACTAGTAACAAAGTGGTAGATATGCTCTCTAGACCTCCTATTGTTGCATTTATTGTTTTGAAAAATTCTTCTTTGTCCCATGAAAGTTATATTGAGCAGTATGCTACTGATGATGATTTCAAGGAGATTTATGAGAAGCTAAACAATGGCACACAGGTGGAAGACTACTATTTGCAGGGAAAGTTGCTCTATCATTTGTTCAAGCTATGTGTTCCTACCAGTGAAAGAGTCCATGTAATACGAGAAGCTCATACTTCTCTTGTATCAGGGCATTTTGGGGTAGGTAAGACTTTGGCTCATTTGCAAAGACTCGTGTATTGGCCTCGCATGAAAGACATTGTAACAAAATATTTAAAGGGGTGTGTGATGTGCTCTACTTGTAAGCCCACTAATAGAAAATTGGGGCTGTACTCACCACTTCCTATTCCTTCCCATCCTTGGGAAAGAAATTCCATGGATTTTGTGGGGGGTTTGCCTATGTCTAGGAGGGGTCATGACTACTTGTATGTGGTTGTGGATAGGTTTATCAAGATGTATATTCTTATGCCATGTAAAAAGCAGGTCACTACAGAGCAGGCTGCTTCTCTCTTCTTTGAGCATGTACGGCTTCACTTTGGACTTCCTACGTCCATTATCTCGGATCAAGACTCCCGATTCCTTGGAGAGTTTTGGACAAAGTTATGGTGTATGATGGACACCAAGCTGAAGAGGAGCACCGCTTTCCATCCATAGACCAACGAATACACAGAGGTAGTCAACAGGACAGTTGTCCATTTTCTTCGAGGCTATTGCAACAAGCATCCTAAGTTATGGGATGAACAGATCCAGTATGTGCAGCATGCCTACAATAGGGCTATGCATTCTTCCACTCATAGCTCGCCATTTGAGACATGCTTTGGGTACTTGCCAAAGACTCCATTGGACTTGACTTATGGGAGAGAGGTTGGTTCAAGCACTTCCAAGGATGAAGACATATCCCGCAGGTTCATTCAGAGAGTTCAATAGGTACATCAAGCAGTGCAAGAGCAGTTGGAGAAGAGTCAAGCCCAGTACAAGGCTCGCCATGACAAGCATATAGTTGATCATTAGTTTCAAGTGGGAGATCAAGTGTGGATTCACATCAGCGAGGAGAGTATGAAAGGAGATGGCAAGAAGCTCAAGCCTATTAGATATGGTCCCTTCACCATCTTGGAGAAGATTGGGATGAATGCTTTTCACTTAGAGCTACCGCCATACATGCAGATATACTCAGTGGTGAATGTGGAGAACTTGAAACTCTATCAGCCTCCCATGATCATGGATGAAAAGGAGAATGTCTCATTACCATCAGTTGATGAATTTTCTCCTGATTACATGGATTAGCTAAAGGAAGATGTCATCTTGGACAGAAGGACAAGGACTTCTCACAGAGGTGATGTTGATTATCTTCGAGTGGGCATCAGAGGCACTCATCCAAGAAAATCCAAGTGGATCAAGAAGGAGAAAGTGAGGGAGCAATTCCCTCACCTATCTGTTGATTAGTAAAGGCTTTTGGAGGCCAAAAGCTTCTCAGTGGGGAGGAATGATCCAGGAGGATCCAGGAAGGCCAAATTTTCAAAGTCCTCAAATCTCAGCAAAACTAGTTCCATATCAAAGGGCTCATTGAGATGATTCCAACGGCATTCATTTCACCTCAAATGGACTCCATATGAGAAAGTTATTGCATTCTGTTCTATGAGGTCAATAGGTAAAATTGGCAAAAAGAGGTGCCACATGGCACCACTGACAGGGTGACACGTGGCATCCATACTGTACCAACATGATGACATGACACCACTAACAAGGTGACACATGGCATCTGTACTGTACAAACATGATGACATGGCACCACTAACAGGGTGACATGTGGCATCCGTACGGTACAGACAAGATGACATGGCAGGTGTACGGACCAACCAAAAGATGACATGTGGCACGTATAGAATCTGAATTGGAAAACAACATGGAAGTACAGCTCATCCAGCCAGTAGTATGACACATCCAATCAGCAGCCAAGTGGTAGTACAGTGGTAAAGGTGAACCAATCACTGGACACCACATGGCAGAATGAGATTGGGCAATAGAACTTCAAAAATGTTTGTGGCCTCCATGGGGTTTGACCGTATGACCTCTCCTGTATAAGTGCTCCGCCTTACCATTAGCCCATAAGGTGTTCCATGTCTAAGGTATGGAAATAAATTTATTTAAAGTGTGCTTTAGCATTTCGAGCCCCAAAGGGGCCAGGGCTTAGCCCCGACCCTGGTTCTTCCTCCAATGTGACCGGGAGCTCCGAACAGCATGGGAGCCCGCTCTCTATTTCAACACATGTCTTTTAACTGCACTATATAAAATGGGTTATAAGTGGGTCTAAAAACAAGTTATGTTATAACAAATTTTGTTTTAAAAAAAACCATATTGTGGGTTCAATGAACCATGTGGTTTTGGGGGAAAATAATTTTATTATAATATTCTAAAAATATAAAATGTGGTTGGCATAGTTGTAACTATGTCAACTACATAATTTAAGAAGAGCCTAACCAAGTGTGGGGAGTTGGAACCATATGCCTTCTTGGGAAAAAATTGTTCTAACTAAAGAATCATGAGGAGAATATGGAGTGGGGCAAGCCAAGCCTATATAAACCCACCTAAATTCCATTTAGAGGGGATGCTTTGGAGTGGAGAATTTGTAGCTAAAGGAGAGAAGGGATATTGCGTAGCTTTGCAGGAAGAAGGTACGAGTGTTTATACTCATTTTACATTGTCTTCAGGCTTCGGAGTCACTGGAAGTAGTCTGGTTGTGTTTTGGGCAGTGGTTCTCTTCCTAACCATTGTCACCAAGGTATCATTGTATCATTGCCATGTATTTTACCTTATGCTAAGATTATAGATCAGCCCTCCTATTGAGAAGTAGGCCCGGAGATGTAGTCCATCCTTGACGAACTCTGTTATCAACTTGTTATCGTTATGTGCGTATTGTCTATGCTATTTGGTTCTCTTCTTATGGATTTGTGAGCTTCATTCATGCTCTTTATGTAATTCATGTTAACGTCATAGAGTATAAAAGATCTTGTTTTCGGATCACACACCAAAAGACTTCCCTACTCAAACTATAGGTTAAAACAAGAAAACTTAAAATGACAGGAGGTGTTCAAAGTCAGGTCTCTCACTAGGATTGTCAAGCCGGTTCCACTCGTGATATACCTCGAGGGTACGTGCGTAGTAATATCCTTGAATGTTGTTTTTGGTGTATGGCTCCAAACAAGACGGCCAAAGGGATTTTCTCAGATAGATAAGGTACCCTAGTGGGGTCTCCTGATATACTCAAGGTACGTGGGAGCTTGAATCGGTAGTAGTGTTGTCTAATGCATAATCATACACAAGAGGCATTCTGATATAAAATCGAGTATGTGAAGTACCTTTCTATAAACCTCAAGGGTATGTGAAAGGCCATTCGATATGCCGATAGTACGTGGAAGAACCACGTGATTCCCGGAATGTAATGCCGACAAATAATGATAGCTCCTACCTTTTATGACGCCCAAACACGTCTCTAACCTATCACTCAAGTTACTACATAAATTTTAACCTACAACTACCATTGATTTTAACTTGTATGGTTAGTTGAATACATGATGTTCTGACAGAAAAGTAAAACCATGCAGTATGTTTGTGCAAATAATCACTTTACCGTTCAATATGCCTACTTACGGGAGGGAAGATATTGTTTTTTCTTTTTGTTTCAAGACAAAAAATCACACCAATCAACAGTCATGAATAGCAAATCAAATACAAGCAAATACTTCTACAAACCAAATTCTTCTTTCCGAAAGAAAATGGGAAGGGTAAGAATCTCTTTTCCTAAAAGAACAACACCAAGCACATCTATATGCCATTGCACTCTAACTTTTCAAATTTCTTAAAAACATAAGCAAATCTAACTTAATACTACCATTTTTTTTATTTTATTTTGATCAAGATAGTCCTATATGCATGAGAGACAAAAGATCATAAAGGTCCTGAAATCTTATGAAGCCAATCAGAAAACTCGAATCGAATGCTCAAATATGATGTCCTAATCTCAAGCAAAACTTTTCTTTTTTGAAGGGAAGAAAAAGAAGTTTACTATGAAAGCAAGAAATGAAGTCTAGAAGCTAATCTAATGTTCTTCTTTTAGTACATGCAATGAAAAGAGAATTCAATGAGCACCCTAGCTTTTAGAAAACAAGAAATCCTTCTTTAAACACAACCAACAAGCAAGAAGCGGATGAACAATAAAAAATACTAAACAAATTTTGAAATTCCACTCAAAATCAATATGTTGCAGCTGCAACCGTTCTCCCCAAATTTCTTAAATTTTGGACCCCTCCTCATGATTTAGCATGGTCTTCTAATCGATTGGATCCTTCGAATTTTGGTCATGTTTGATTTTGGATGATTCTACAGATTAACTCTCACCCGAGTTTTCAATTTTTGATGGTGACGAAAATTGTTGAGGGTCGCAATTTTGAGTTTGCTTATTGGTTGATCAGATTAAGTTTCTTTGTTTTGGATCGCTGTCGTGGAGGTAAAGCCGGTTTTTGTCCGTTGTTGAACTTTGAAGAGATGTCCAAAACACTTTAATTGTTTTACATCAGGCGTCGAAACTATGTTAATTCGGCTTCTTTTGTCCTTTTCCCTTCCGCCATTGTGGCTTCCAAATCGGTTTAGCATCCAAAGTCCAACTCGTTCCGAATACCGATGCGTGTTGGTTTTTCTCTCTGCCGTTATGGTTGGGAAAGTCTTTTGGCTTCCAATGTAATGTCTTCTGACTTCCGATCAAGCTCTTCCCGCCCGCGTTTCGGATGTCTTTAGCTCTTGTCTCTTCTGCTGTTGTGGCCCTCAAAGTCATTTAGCTCCTGAAGTATAAATCCATCTGACTTCTGATTAAGCCTCTCCCACCCACATTTCCCATGACTTTAGCCCGTGTCTTTTTCACCATTGCGGCTAGGAAAACCTTTTCGCGTCCGATGTCAAAGCCTTTCGACTGCCAATTTAGAACTTTCCCGCCCAAGGGATGTACCTAGCCGTTTTCTTATGGATTGGTTGTTTCAGATGGTTAATTTTAATGTTTAAAAAACACCCTTCCAACGAATAATACACGGTTATTGATTGCAGGTATAACTCAATGGACTGTTGGGGCGACCAGGTGTGAAGGCATGGCTTGATCAAATCGAAACCGACAGGGTCGAAAGGAAGACAAAGCGAAAGAAGAGACAGAATCGAAAACAACAAAAACGTAGTTCTGAAAGGTCCAGCAGTTACTCAATTAATCATGAACAGGCGAAGAAAAATGGAGAGAGGGATACGAAACGCTTGAGAGACCGAAAGGTCATGCGTTGGGAGGAAACCCAAATGATTTACTATTTTGTTTAAATACTGGAAAGTTAGAAGTTACAGGGACTTTTTCCCCAGAAAAACTTGTAACCCATTTGCTTGTAAGAGGAACTATTTCATTTTACAATCAGAAACTGCAACTTTTGCCTGTTGGAGAAAGTGAAATGTGGAATGTATCAATGCGATTAAATGAGCAATGTTGAAGGGGACCTATTTTTTTTTCAGCTGTGTTTCATTAACTGTGAGAGTGTTTTAACTTCTTGAACCTATGTTCTTGTTGAAATGTTCTTCAGTATATTTTGTGATGTTTTCCACTATGAGTAATGAATGTTGTTCATAAAACAATTGGCTATCTGGTTGTTTAAATATCTGTACTCGTGCATGTGTCTTGAAAGAAGTATCAGCTATCTGTAACTCTTCATAATGCATGCACGAAATGTATTACTCACCAATGAATGATAAGTCTGCTCCCTAGGGATAGTTAGGTAGTTAGTTTATTTTCTTGTTGTATGTGATTTGGATGTTTGTGAGCCTTAAGACGAGAGGTAAGAACCTGTGCATCACATTGTGACTGCTCCTTGTATCTTTATCACCCTGCATTGTTAATTAGGCACTTGAATTTCATAATTTAAGTCAAAAATACAAAAACTCGGTGGACCGGGCCATAACTGGTAAAGCCTTTGTTTTGTACTTGACCCATGGTAGCCGGACCGTAAACCGGACGGATTCCCTATACCGAACAGTCAACAGGCTAGTTGGGAACATTGATTGGGGAGAATCCCTTACTGTTGTTGCTTGCAATTTTCTAGGCCTCAACAATTTTGGCACTAGAAGGAGGGCCACCAATGTATGGCTGGTCGAGGAAACCCATTTTCCCGAGATTATTCCACCGGTAACAGTTCTAAAAGCAGTGGGTTTCATAATCCAATTCTGGAAGAAAGAGAACATCTATATTCTGTTGGCAATGAAATTGTTAATGATCTGAGAAGACACACCAGGGAATATGTAAAGAAGATTGGAGGATTTCCAATCATCCCTGAATTGCCCAGAAGACAGTATAAAAAGAAAGATCATCCTGTAGTGGAAGACTCAGTGTTGGTTGGAGACTGGGAAGAACTTGTAGAAATAGCCTTACAAGAAGTTGTACTACCTTTGAACCAAGAAGGCCCAAATACCCCTCACAGTTCTTCTACTCGCACTCCTATTGGCTCACCTCCTCACTCTCCACCTAGACTCATGTCAGGAGTAAATGCTAATCCACCACCTAACCCACCTAATCCACCACCTGCATGGAGAGCTAGATCACCGTTAAACCTTACACCTCCATTACACGACCTACCTCAAGCCTTTGACAAGATGTTGCCCAAGTTAGACCCAAATGAGAAAATATTAGTAGATGATCACCTACAAAGTTTTTACTTGGCAATTGAAGGATTGAGGGCCGGGGAGTATGAAGATGTAGTCTGGAAATTGTTCCGACATACCCTTAAAGGAGCTGCAGCATCATGGTACTTTGGGTTGCCTGCTAACTCTATCCCTGATTGGGATACCTTCGAGAGAATTTTCAGAAGTAAGTATGCAACTCAAAAAACTCATGCAACCCTCATGAAAGGGCTGTGCGCCTTGAAGAAAGAAAGAAAGGAAAAGGTGCATAGTTTCACACAAAGGTTTGCAGCCTATCTAAAGAATTTTTCTAAAACAGATAGACCTTCAGACAAAGTTATGATTGAATATTATACTTCAGCTTTAGGCCCTGATTTGGCCATGTTTTCCAAAGGTAGGGCCAAGCCTACTTTGACGAAAACTTATGAAGAAGCAGAAGTGGTGGAAGCTGAAAGAGAGAGCATTGAAGAATATCCAGAACAGTCAGGAGAGAAAGGTGCGGGAAGAAAAGCTTTATCGTTTGCTAAGCCTAAGGAAGAAAAGTCACCAGATTTGGAAAATATGGCCAAAATGATGCAGAAGCTGTCCAACAAAATCATAGATATGGAGAAAGAAAAGGAAGCACAAAAGTTTTATAAACCATATTATAAGAAAAGAGAGGATAACCATCAGTCTCAACCTCCTCCTCACAATACTGCATCTATGAATTTAACAGAGGTAGGCATGGACAATTTTTGCACTTTCCACCAATAGCCACACTCTAAAAAGAATTGTCCTCAATGGATAAACTCAATGATGCTGGTCATGAATCAACTGTTAGATTCTAGATTAACAGAAGAGGGAGATGAAGAAAGAAAAGAGAATTCTGCTTCTACTTCTACTAAAGAATAGGAAGAGGAAACCATGGCTTTATGGAATTATGTCTCGTTATTTGATGCTGAAGAGGAAAAGACTCAGGGGTACAAGGACGTTATGGAAACCAACGTAGCCACAAGGAGCCAAGAGACGGTTAAGGAAGACAGTCTTATACTCCTAAAGATTAAGAGGCTGTAGAGAAATGTTAAGAAGAAATTTCAAAACAAATCTTTGGCTGATAAAATTCCAGAGTTCACTATTACCAGCCAAAATCCTAGGCAGAATGACACACGGGCCAAGCCAAGTGAAGAAAATGCTGATAAACCCCATCCCATTGAGAAGCTGATGGATTATGACATTGTGGAGGATTTAAAAAGGGTAAAAGTGAATGTTCCACTATTCGAAATGTGTAAAGTGCTGCAGCAAAAGGAAAGACTGTTGAAAGAACTTGAAGCATCGAATGAGAAGCTGCCCGCTAACAATCAACCTCAAGAAGAAGAAGAAATTGGAGAAACCAGCGTGGGAGGTAAGTCTAAGAGAAAACATCCACCTTTCCTCCTCACATTTGAAATTTTCAATCATAATGTGCATAATTTCTTGGTAGACTCAGAGGCATTGGTTAATGTTATGCCCATATCAGTCTGTAAAAAGATCAATGGGAAGCCTAGGCCATCCACGTGGAGGGTGGTTCAGTTGAATAGGACAGATGTAAAGGTAATTGGTGAGATGGAAGACATCCTAGTCCATCTGGCATCCAATGACAAAGTATGCCAAGTTATTAACATCATGGTGGCTGATATACCAAATGCTTATGGTCTTGTCCTGAGCAGAGATTGGTCGGCCAAATTAAATGTATATTTCACCTCATATTGGTCGCATCTGTGGTTTCCATACAAAGGAAGTCCAAACCAGATTAAGATCTTAAGAGAACCTCACATGAAGTACAATGTTACTCAATTGGAGGAGAAAAATGTGCCAGTGGATTCTGTATTGGGAAACTATTTTATTGAGTTGGAAGCAAGGAATTACCAAGCGGAAGAAGCCAACAACACATCTAACACCCAGCTTGATCTCCTTCAATTCTCATAGGCTGATGAGATTGATTGTAATATAGTAAGCTTAGCAGTAGGAATAGATTCACATTCAGTAGTCAGTGATTTTTGGACTCTATTTTTTGATGGCTCTAAGACATTAGAAGGGTCAGGGGCTGGCTATTTCCTGATCGACCCCCAAAAGAATAAACATTTTCTTTCATGTAGATTAGAGTTTGAGTGTACTAATAATACAGCTGAATACGAAGTGCTGATGCATGGACTAAAGAAAGCGATTGAATTAAAGGTAAGTAATCTAAAAGTTTTTGGAGATTCTGAAATCATTGTGAAACAAATCTAGGATCAAATACATTGTGTTTCTTCTCACTTAAAGGCCTACCAGAATGAGGTATGGGATTTGCTTAAATGTTTTAATCCATTCAATATCATTTCAATTCCAAGGCTTAAGAACACAGTAGCTGACCTATTGGCCACATCAGCCGCTAGATTGGTACCCACTAATAATCGATGCTCTGTTGAATTACTTTTCAGGCCCTCTATACCTGATATGATTACGAACCTACGAGTGTTCGATGATGACCAGCAAATCATAGAATGTTTAACGAATGATGAGGTGTTTAAAGGAGCAATCATAGATGATGAAGAGCATCAGGCTGAGATGAAATATGATAATTTCATTCCTAAAGGAGTCATAACATTACAAAAAATGTTCGATTTAAACGAAAAGTTTAGAAGACCAGCCAACGTGAAGACCCACAGCTCATCTCTGCAGTTTGAGCTGATTAATTTAGGGATTGAAACAAATCCTAAATTTGTGAATCTCAGCAAATGTTGTTCACCAACAGAAAGAGACAATTTCGTCAGTTTGTTTAAACAATATAAAGATGTTTTCGTATGGACATACAAAGATTTGAAAACATACGACACTAGAATCATCAAACACACCATCCCTATTAAAGCAGGCGTCAAGCCATATCAGCAATCGTTGAGAAAAATGCATCCAAAATTGGAACCATTGATTCAAAGTGAAGTGAAGAAATTATTGGATGCTAGAATCATTTTCAAAGTCAGACACTCTGAGTGGGTATCAAATCTGGTACCAGTAAGGAAAAAGTCTGGAGAAATCAGGCTCTGCATGGATTTCAGGAACTTAAACCATGCATTAGATAAAGATAACTATCCTATGCCACCCATGGAGCAGCTGCTACAAATGGTTTTAGGTTCTGAACTATTTTCATTATTAGATGGTTTCTCTGGCTACAATCAAGTATTGGTAGCCGAAGAAGACAGATTGAAGACAATGTTCAGGACCAAATGGGGAACATTTGCATACAGGAGAATGCCCTTCAGGCTTATAAATGCTGGAGCAACGTTTCAAAGGGCTATGGATATAGCTTTCCACGGATTGATTGGCCGAAGTGCTGTAGTATACCTTGATGATATTACAATATTCTCGAAGAGAAGAGAAGAGCACGCATTTCATTTAAGGAAAATTTTCGAACACTGTCGAAAATATGGCATCTCACTCAATCCTAAGAAGTGTGTGTTCACTGTCACGGAGGGCAAGTTGCTGGGTCACATAGTTTCGAAGAAAGGAATCTCTATAGATCCAGAAAGAATTCAAGCTATTGAACAAATCCCCTTGCCCCATAATAAAAAGGGGATGCAATCATTTATGGGAACGATAAACTTCATGCGAAGATTTGTGCCTGATTTTGCTCAGATTGTCAAACCACTACAGCAGATGGTAAAGCAAAATGCACTATTCAAGTGGACTGAAATTGAGAAGAGCGCATTCAGCAAAATCAAAACTATTGTTGCACATGCACCATCCCTAAAAATCCTAGATTTTGACAAATATTTCATCTAGTATACCTTTGCATCTGATGATTCACTAGCAACTGTGCTCACCCAAAAGGAAGATGGGGGGTATGAATTCCCAATATCCTTTATGAGTACTAGTCTACAGGGGGGCGAATTGAATTACCCAACTGTTGATAAACAAGCTTACGCTGTATTCAAAGCAATAAAACAATTCAGACCTTATATTTTAAAAAATAGAACCAAGGTGATCGTCCCCTACCCAGCTGTAAGGTCTCTTCTTATACAGAAGGAGTTGGGAGAAAGAAGAGGCAACTGGGTAACAGCTTTTCAAGAATACGACCTTGAATTAAAGCCAGCATCTATAGTTAAAGGACAAGGGTTGTGCAAATAGATGACTGAAAATGGAAAAAATGAAGAACACGCCTGGGAAGATGAAGCCGAACTACATGTAATGGAGGTATGTCCTTTGTTTACAGCTCTCGAGTGTTGGTATAGGGACTTGGTGCATTACCTGCAGGTGGGTCTATTGCTAGAACACTAGATTTCCAAGCAAAGAAGAGCGTTGCATCTTAAATCAGCTTCCTATCAACTTGTTGAAGGAGTATTATTCAGAAAGAATTATGACGGGGTTCTTCTCAGATGCGAAGAAAGTAATGTCAGAATTGCATGATGGTCCTGCTAGGGGACATTACTCAGGAGATACTACGGCCCACAAAATTCTCAGAGCCGGTTACTATTGGCCTACACTCTTCAAGATGCACACGCACATGTCAGAAAGTGTGATATTTGCCAAAGGTGTAGCGGGAGACAACCTAAAGCAGCAACACCCCTAAAGCCCGTGATGATCACGGTGCCATTCGATCAATGGGGGTTGGATATTATTGGAGAAATAAAACCAAATTCCTCTCTGCAGCACAAGTACATTCTGACTGCTACTGATTATTTCACTCGCTGGGTCGAGGCTATCCCACTATGCAAGATAAATGAAGATGAGATCATCATCTTCCTACAAGACCACATCATGACCAGGTTTGGAGTTCCAGTTTCGTTAGTTTTTGATAATGCTAAGTACTTTTCGTCAATTAAATTGACTGCATTTGCTCATGATAAAGGGATAAAATTGCATTATTCTACTAATTACTATCCACAAGGAAATGTCCTGGCTGAATCCTCTAACAAAAATCTGATTAGAATTTTAAAGAAGACTGTGGTAGAAAACCAGAGGAGTTGGCACTCAGCATTACCAAATGCCCTTTGGGCCGATAGAGTCACCCCTAAGTCTGCAATTGGAGTGTCTTCATATACCCTTGTCTATGGTAAAGAAGCCATCCTTCCTCCCGATATCATGCTACCATCTTCCATACTAGCTCAAGAGTCTAAAGGGTCGGATGATAAAGTTTTGCAAATAAGAATATATAATCTCCTGAAAGCAGAAGAGGCTAGATCTAAAGCTAGAGAACGCTTTAAACAGCAGCAAGAGTTAGTTAAGAGATGGTTCGACAAACATAAAGCTGGAACAAAAGACTTTGAAGTAGGAGACTTAGTCCTCGAATGGGATCACCCCCATGATGAGAAAGGAAAGCACACTAAATTCCAGCAGTTGTGGGTAGACCCTTTTCAGATTGCAACAAATCTTGGCCCTTCTACTTACAAGTTGCAGGATCTATAGGGGTGGGAAGAGAACTTACCAGTAAATGGTTTGGTTCTCAAGCCTTATTTTTCCTGAGCTTCTTTGATTTCTTTTGTCTTGTATATAAATAAGTTGTTTAGCTGTCTTTTGAGTCATGTTTTTCAGTTTGTTTTAGTGTAAGTTTTATTGATTTCAATAAAGGAAATGAACCCGCAATTGCATGGGGAACATCAAAATGTTTGGGAATGATAAACATTTTCAGGTCTCAGACTAGGTGTTGCTAAGAGAACTTCTTCCAGTTTAGCACTTTTCTCAAATAAGCTCCGTGTGCATTGAAGTCCTGCTTAACCCCTGTAAAATAAACCGGATCCAAAGAGTCTAGAATACTATGTTGAGGCTCCATCCATGTCACACGTAAAATGTTCTAAGGAGCGACAGCAGAGGACCCATGGAAAGGAGCAAGGTGAACAGTATATTAAATATAAATGATCCGATGCCAAGAAACGAATGCCAAAAGGAAAATAAAGAGTCAAAAAACTCCTATGAAAGCATCATAAATCAAAGCAGGTGCTGAATCATAACTACTAGATAGCTGAAATATCCTCTTCGTTCGTGAGCTGAAACTTGAAGTACACCACTCACACAAAAGGACACTATGGGATAGAGGATCCTGAATTAAGATTCAGTAAGAACGGCATGCAGGAGGACTCATATATAAAAGGGACAAAAGTCCAAAAGCACAAAAAAGTGCTAAAGCGGCATGGGAATGAGGAACAAACAAATATTCCTGTTTACCATATGCTACAATCCTATGGTGTCCAAGCTGTCAGCTACCTGAAGACAAAAGTAACAATGAAACTCAGCCTCTGGCCTCAATAGAGTTATCCGGACTTGCAAATCTTGGTTTCCACTCTCCCAAGCTGGAATATCATCAATGATTAAAGGTAAACACTTCTGTCATTTGAGAAATCCCGATAGCTGGAAGAATTCCATAGATGCATTTATTGTTAAACACTCTGTCACTCAGAGACTAATCGCCCAGATATCTAGGTTCACCAGGTAATCGCCAATTGTTGCAACTGCAACCGTTCTCCCCAAATTTCTTAAATTTTGGACCCCTCCTCATGATTTAGCATGGTCTTCTAATCGATTGGATCCTTCGAATTTTGGTCATGTTTGATTTTGGATGATTCTACAAATTAACTCTCACCCGGGTTTTCAATTTTTGATGGTGACGAAAATTGTTGAGGGTCACAGTTTTGAGTTTGCTTGCTGGTCGATCGGATTAAGTTTCTTTGTTTTGGATCGCCGTCGCAGAGGTAAAGCTGGTTTTTGTCTGTTGTTGAACTTTGAATATCTTTCCAAAACACTTTAATCGTTTTACATCAGGTGTCGAAACTATGTTAATTCGACTGCTTTTGTCCTTTTCCATTCCGCCATTACGGCTCCCAAATCGGTTTAGCGTCCGAAGTCCAAATCGTTTCGACTACCGATGTGTGTTGACTTTTGTTTTCCTCTCCACCATTATGGTTGGGAAAGTCTTTTGGATTTCGATGTAATGTCTTCTGACTTCTAATCGAGCTCTTCTTGCCCACATTTCAGATGTCTCTAGCTCTTGTCTCTTCTGCCATTGCAGCCCTCAAAGTCATTTAGCTCCCGAAGTATAAATCCGTCCGACTTCCGGTTAAGCCTCTCCCACCCACCTTTCCCGTGACTTTTGTTGGGGCGCGTACCCTAAAGATTACTAGTTGTGGTAACTTCACGGCTATTGGTAAGAGGAGTTATGGGTCAAGATAGTCTTAGGGGTGTCAGGGTAAGTCAAAACCCTCTTTTTTGTAATAAACCCGTGGTTTAAATCCAGGGTTTAGGGTTTTTGGGTGCCCATGGTTTAAGACCATGGTTTTGTAAAAATGCGCAGTATAAATAAGTGCTTATGTAAAGAAGATAGGTTAGGTTTTATGATGAAAGAAAGATTAAGGTGAAGCTAAGATTGGTTTTGTGGAAGAAGGTTAAGTCCCAGCTGTGTGCGTGGACGACCTCTGCAGCTGTGTGCGCAGAGGGTTTTGTAAAGGAGATTGTAAGGAAAAACCTGCAGCTGTGTGCGCAGGGGCCTGCAGCTGTGTGCGCGGCTTTTTGAGGTTGAAAGGATCTGCAGCTGTGTGCACAGATCAAACTGTGGTTTTGTAGCCAGTTGAATAGAACACAGTTTGTGGACGTAGCCCCTACACTGGGGGTGAACCACGTTATATCTGGTGTTGTGGTTTCTTGTGCTGTTTCTGTTTCTATTTCTTTTATGCATTGATAACTATATACATCTGATAAGTTAGATCGCTGCTAACATTTATCTTTGCTGTGAATTCCCTGTAGTGGGTTGAGCAAGTCACGACTGTTTATTATTTGCGAATTTGTATGTGAATGAATGGTGAAACTTGTAATTATTGATTAATAAGGTTATTAAAAGGCTGAGGTACAGTAATTCCCCTCTTTGCTTGCAGAAACTTGATTCTGCGGCATCCCATAGCTGTTTCGGGTGAGATTGCAACCTATGCGCAGGTTGTTACCGAAAGGGCCAACACTGTGGGTCTTTTATTGGTGCAACACAAAAGGTTTAAACCCGGGTCTGCCCTATTGACCAACAGTCTGCCCTATTGACCAACAAATTGGTTCCGTTGCCGGTTGAACTCAGTACTTGCTCAAGAGGGGTTTACCTTGTACCACAAGGGCTATGTTCTGGAGGCCCTCTGTGAAGGAAAACAGTGATTGGTTTGCTGAGATCTATTTGCAATTTGCGCAGCAAGAGAACGCCATCCCATGGTGAAACGTAAGTGAATTTTTACAAAGGTATGTTGTTTGTGATGCTTATGAAATTCTTTTTTTTGGTAATATCCACATAGAGTTGCACCAGTGGTTGTCTAGGTTCACAGAGAAGAGGATGAACTCTCAAGCTCGACGGATTCCTATGTGGACCCCCGCAAGGGTCAATCTTGTGCAACACGTGAACTACGAGGTCTCCCGTGTTGTTGACTTCTGGACGATGCAAACGTTGGAAGCCTTTGTAACAGAGTTTGCGTTTGACATGAGCACCTCTTTCAGCGAAGCTGAAATATAGTTTTTCAAAGGTCCCCGCGGTAAGTTTTTGAATTTATTAAGCTTAAGGATTGAAATACTATTGGCCGACATGGGTATATTGTTGTTTGAATCAGACTATTTGTTTCATCGTACTAACATATGTTTGCAAGTGACACTCCCTTCGACGGGCAAAGTGGGTTGCTGCGAAATGGAAAAAGGTATAAGAGAGATTTTGACCCCTCTTCCTTAGGTCAGGTTACCGCGTCCACCCCTGTAAACCCTGAAGAGTCAGATTCCAAAGACGACCCTTCGGTTGGAAACCCTCCAGTCACCCCGCAATGCCGCTCCGCTACCCCTGAAACTCCATCGCAGTCTGAGAGTCAACCAGGCCCGAGTATTCCGGCCACAGGCCAGTCTGCCCCCGTAAATCCCCCCCCATAGACATCCTGTCCCCCTCCCAACCCCTCCAGAAACTCCATGGCCCACCTCATTGATGATATTAAACTCCCCATCTTTAAAGGCACGGGATCAGAGGACCCAGAACAGTTCTGGTTTCTATGCGAAGTGGTATGGAATGCAAAGAAAATTACAGATCCGGATGTGCGAGCCGCGCAGCTCATTACTTCTTTTCGGGACCGGGATCTGACATGGTTCATGAAATTTTACAGCACTTAGAGCCCTACTTTAGGCGAGATTAAGGAGGCTATAGTCAAAGAATTTAAGAATCCTAAATCGGAGTCGCAGAGCATCACCGAACTCAAGGAGATTCAACAGCGGCGCGGTGAATCAGTCTGGGACTTTGATTAGAGATTCAAAGTTTTATTGGACCAAGTCATCTTTACGATTAGTCCTACGCAGCATAAGGAATGGTTTATTGCAGCATTGTTACCACATATCCGAACTCCACTCATGCAACAGAAGGTTGCTGACCAACAAGAGGCTCTGGAAATCGCAACGAAACTAGAGACTGCCCCTGTCGAAGATGACTCTGGTATTGCTCAAATCCAAGCGCAGTTAGCCGCGATGGCTCTAGAACTTCACGAGATGAAAAAGGGAAAACCTGATCGCGAAGAGGTTTGGTGTACGCAATGTCAGACCGAAGGTCACGACAAGGAACGGTGCCCTTTGGTAAGCAAGTACCTGCAGACCGGTGCGCCGAACCCTTTTCCACCGCAAGTTCTCTATTGTGAGCTCTGCAGAACGACAGGTCAACACCGACCTGAGAAATGTTACCTGCTGCAATGGTATGGGCAAGGACCTAAGAACTCCTACTGTAATTTTTGCAAATCTGTAGGTCATAATGAGGATGAGTGCCGCACCTACGATGCCTACCGGGTGCACACTGAAGGCCCAAGTAACGATAGTTATGGTTACCAGGGGGTGCCTCTGGACGAGATACTTCTGGGGGCCGTGGAGGCATGGCCGGGCGCGGACGAAGCCAATTCGTGTGTTACAATTGTAACCAAGCTGGTCATTTGGCTCGCGACTGTCGGAACCCCACTACGACGTGTCGGTATTGCCGCGTCGTAGACCATGTGATTGAGCAGTGCCCCCAGTTGATCGCTAAGATTCAGGCCCGACAGACTACCCCTACTCCGAGCCTCCAGATGATTTCTATGGAGCCCCGCCCTACGGCAACCATCAATGTCGTTACAAGAAGTGGAGTTACGACACACATCCACAATACGCCAAACCGACCTGTCGAAGCTCTAGTTCGTAAGGCTCCTGAGAAAATTCCTGCATTTGACATCATCAGAGAGAAAGAGACATTCATGCAGGCCAAGAAGGATTTTGCTGGCCCTAGCCTACCCAGCACGCCTGCGCAGCCTCAGTCACCACCCTGCGACGCATCGCTAGATAAAGTAAGTATACTATCTACCTTTTTGCAAAGTTGCCTCAAACTTTTAAGAAATCAAGCTTCTCTAAATGAGCTGCAGAACGTCATCACTTCCTGCGAATCTCTGCAAAGTTGTGGTCAGGACAAAACTGTTCATCGAGTCAGCAGGACCGGTAGGGAAATGCGATTGAATGCTCAGATAGGGGCATATGATATGACTGATGTTATTCTGGACTTGGGGTCTGATGTAAACGTTTTACCCAAACAAACCTGGGAACAAATGGGGAAACCTACCCTTGCCTGGTCCCCTATACAGTTGCGGCTAGCCAACCAACAAAATATTGTACCTTTAGGAAGATTCCTGGATCTCCAAATAGATATTGATGGAGTCAGCACCTTCGCGGATTTCGAAGTAATTGAGATCATTGATGACAGCAACCCTTACCCAGCCCTGTTAGGAATTGAATGGGCAATGGAAAATTCCATAGTCATCAACCTAAAGAAGAGATAGATGGTATTCGAAGGGAAATACTTCAGGGTCATCCTGCCCCTGGATCCTTCACAAGGGGAACGGTACACTGAGCCACTTTTCCATGAGGATCAAGCTGATGTGGAACCTATATCTACTCTCACGGCACAGGAAGAAGGTTATGTGGATCCTCCAGCCGCAAGGTGGGAATCTGGTAGCTCCTGTATGACGGACTCTGAAGATGAATTAGAAAGTTGGCAACACCAATTATCTGAGCACCATAGGGACAGCAATTCCTGCCTTACCAAGTCTCTCAGATGGGTCGACTCACAAACCAGAACTATACCTGTGTATGATGGATCGACAGATCCTGAACCATTTATTGCACAATTCTTGGATCAGATACCTGACCTACAGAAAATGGAGGCCCTAGAGTCAGCATTCAGAGCCACAGCAGTCAGATGGTGGACGAGCCATAAGAAGCAGATCCCTACCTGGAAAGCATGTCAGAAGCTCCTTCACCTGAGATTCTCAGACCAGTTGGCAAAGGCGCGAAGCAAATTTGATGGGAAAACTTGTCCCCAGGACCACTTAAGCAAATGCTACGAGGCATGGAAGTATGTACCTCAGAATGAGTGGGTACATAGATTTGTGCACACGCTGGGACCACTTGTGAATAACTGGTACGCGGAGGCTCAACTTCGCCAAGACACGGTAAGTTGGGACTGTCTTGTTCATAGCTTTATCCATACTTTCTCTAATAATGATGTCTATCCAGCCCTCGATGCAGCTATCAGGATCATCCATACTAAGGTATTTAACGAACAAGAAGTGACAGAACATTGCCTTGATTGGGCCACACAAGAAGCCCTCGCAGTCGAATGTTATAACTTCACAGTCGATGAGGAGGAGGACCCGCGCTGTCTTGATATCCCTAAGTCCGAAGGATACTGCGATGTGCATGGACCGGCAGTCAAAGTTCCTGAAGTGACGCATCCCTTGAAGACGCGCACAGTTAATATTGGATCCGAGGAACAGCCTAAGTTTGCTACCATTGGCGACTATTGGGATGATGAGATGGTCAGCAAGGTAACTCAACTTCTCCACGAATACCAAGATCTTTTTTCGACAAAGTTCTCTGAAATGAAAGGTATCTTGGGAGATATCGGAGTAATGAAGATCCCCCTGAAGCCTGATGCGAAGCCTGTCAAGCAGCGCCCTTATAGATTGAATCCAAAATACAAGGAAAAGGTTAAGCTAGAGTTGGATAAGATGCTTGCTGCAGGAATAATTGAACCTGTTGAAGAATCTGAGTGGGTCAGCCCTATGGTCATCCAAGAGAAGAAGACTAAGGGTGAAATCGGAATCTGTGTTGATCTAAGGAAACTCAATGATGCCTTTCTGCACGACCCTTTCCCCACTCCCTTTACAGATGAAGTGCTCGACAATGTCGGAGGTCAAGAAGTATATTCTTTTACCGATGGGTTTTCGGGCTACCATCAGATCCGAATTGCTCCAGAGGACCGTCACAAGACAACCTTTGCTACCGAAATGGGATCCTTCCAGTATACTGTCATGCCCTTCGGGCTGAAGAATGCACCTGCCATATTTTCGCGAGTAGTCATCTCCGCGTTTAAGGAATACATACACAAATTCCTATAAGTTTACTTTGATGATTGGACTATTTTTGGGCTAGTAAAAGACCATATAACTAGTTTGAGACTTATATTGGACAAATGCAGACAGCACCAAATCTCCTTGAACTTGAAAAAGTGCATTTTCTATGCACCCTTTGGCATTCTACTTGGTCATGTGGTATGTAAGCAGGGATTGATGATGAACCCTGCAAAGATCACTATTATTGTGAACCTGCCACCTCCAAAGTCCGTCAAACAACTTCGCACAACGCTGGGTCACACCGGTTACTACAGGAAATTCATCCAAGGATATGCCAAGATTACTGCCCCAATGGAAAGGCAGCTAAAGAAGGATATTAGGTTCGAATGGACACCAGAATGCCAAGCAAGCCTCGACATTCTGAAAGAAAAAATGGTCACTGCCCCTATCCTAGTATTCCCTGACTGGAACAAGGAGTTTCATGTGCATGTTGATGCATCCTCTATTTCTTTAGGTACTGTGCTCTCCCAGCCAGGCGCAGGTAATATCGATCACCCTATCTCTTTTGCCAGCAGAAAGTTATCTACAGCAGAGAAAAATTATACTACGACAGAACGTGAAGGCCTTGCTATGGTATATGCATTACAAAAATTCTGACATTATCTGCTAGGATCTCATTTTAAGATGTTTACTGACCATTCTGCTTTGAAGTACTTGGTTAACAAACCTGTTCTAGGTGGAAGAATATGCAGATGGTTAATTCTATTTCAAGAATATGATTTTGAGATCATTGTTAAGCCTGGAAGACTTAACCTAGGACCTGACCACTTGTCGAGGCTTGAGTCAGGCGAAGAACCTACCAATATGGACGAAGGCCTCCCCGATGCACAATTATTTGCTATACAGATAGTTGATGAATATTTCCAGGATATTGCTCAGTATTTGTCTACAGGTATCCCCCCTTCAGAGATGACCACACAGTAGAAGAAGCAGTTGGTGGTTCGAGCCGCGGATTTCACTTTAATAGCAGGGAAGCTGTATAAAATGGGACCAGATGAGATACTGCGCAGATGTGTTTTGGAACATGAAAAACCCCTAATATTGGCGGAAGCACACTCTGGTGCAGCAGGAGGTCACTATGCAGGCAAATCCATAGCGCAGAAGATTTTGAAAGCCGGCTTATGGTGGCCCACACTTCACAAAGACGCAAGAGAATATTGCCACAGCTGCGACATATGTCAGAGGACAAGTAAACCATCTAGGAGGGATGAAATGCCCCTAGCTCCACAAGTAACATTGCAGGACTTTGACAAATGGGCCATTGACTTCGTTGGTCCTATCAACCCCCCTGTGAAAAAGTCAGGAGCTAGATACATCATTACAGCAACTGATTATCTTACCCGCTGGGCCGAAGCTCAACCAGTCAAGACCTGTAGCGCTGCTACTGCTGCGAAGTTCATCTTCGACAATATCTTATCCAGATTTGGGTGTCCCAAAGTTCTTATGAGTGATCAGGGATCACATTTCCTGAACAGGACTATTGAAGTATTGATTGAAGAATTTCAGGTGTATCATCAAAAGAGTACCGCATATCACCCACAAGCAAATGGGACTATCAAAGCTTTTAACAAAATCCTTGAGCATGCCTTGACAAAGGTTTGTAATGCTAACAGGAATGATTGGGATCTTCGAATTCCAGCGGTGCTATGGGCTTACAGAACTACTTGCAAGAAGTTGACTGGCCATACACCCTTTCGACTAGTTTATGGGCAAGAAGCTGTCGTGCCTATGGAATACATTGTTCCCAACCTCCGGATATCTGCTTTCACCAAGATGGATGACCCAGCCATAATCACAGAGAGACTGAAATAGATATTAGAACTTGAAGAGGATAGATTTGCCGCAGGCTTCCAACAACAGGTGCAGAAAGCTCGAGAAAAAGCGTGGCATGACAGACACATCAAGAAGAAACATTTTCAGCAGGGTGATCTTGTGCTCCTTTATGACAGCAAATTCATGAAGTTCCCTGGAAAGTTTAAGACACATTGGAAAGGACCGTATGTAGTACAGAAAGTTACTAACGGGGGTGCAGTCCAGCTAGCCAAGTTAAATGGTGAGCTCTTTCCCTCTGTGGTAAATGGGAGCCGTCTAAAAAAGTACACGAACAGGCCAGGTACTCAGAATAGGAGGTAGCACCAACCAAATAAGTAAAGATTCTTGTCGCGCTATGGATTATCGTAGTCTGTTTTGTCTACAGGATGCGAAGCAACAAGTTGGTTGTAGGTCGCAGGGTCAGGTTGTGTTGAAGTTGAAGGTTGTCAAGGTGTGTCGCAGCCCAAAATGTGATGGATGGGACATACTGCATTCGGTGGCGCTGGCACGAGAGTTGCTCTCATTACTGGTCATAATGAGATTTTGGGAAAATCTGGCGCTATGTGGAGAAGATTTTCGGAACTTCGTCAGATTTGGCATCATTACTGCACCATGATGACAAATTCCTCCTTGGGATTCTATAAGGAGCCATCTCGACCTGTGTTTTCTGCCTGAAGCACATCTATGACATACTCAACCCAAACTATGTCGAACGACTGTAACGTTCAGGAGCTAGTACGGGAAGTAAGGGACAGAGGTCTGCAGCTCCTTCTAAGTACCCCGCTAGCACATCTCTACTTGGCTAAGTACATCGACAGGCAGGAGTTTGCTCTAAAGTTGCAAAGACGGCCAGGAGTTTTCTCTAACGTAGAGCAACCAAGGGCGTGAGGCCTTGCAGAAAGACTCTGGGGAATCCCGCCAAGAATTCCTTCGGCATAACAGAATCATGCCAGCTATACTCCTCCCGCAGTGGGACACGCAATCCCAGGGGACCCCAAAGTCGTGGATGGTCAGGTATCGGCCATCGGAGTGAAGGATGGTGTTGCAGGTGGTCGCGACGGCTTTCATCAGTAAAACTTCTGCAAAGGACATAAGTACGTAGCCAGCAGCAGCATGAAGAGCTTCAGCAAGTAGTGCACTATGTCTCATCAGCGAAATTCTGCCACCAGAGAAGCTGAAGAGTGTCTCGGGACGGGCCACTGGTGAGTCTTAAGGGCCTGTTGGGGCGTGTACCCTAACGATTACTAGTTTTGGTAACTTCGCGGCTATTGGTAAGCGGAGTTATGGGTCAAGATAGTCTTAGGGGTGTCAGGGTAAGTCAAAACCCTCTTTTTTGTAATAAACCCGTGGTTTAAATACAGGGTTTAGGGTTTTTGGGTGCCCATGGTTTAAGACCATGGTTTTGTAAAAATGCGCAGTATAAATAAGCGCTTATGTAAAGAAGATAGGTTAGCTTTTATGATGAAAGAAAGATTAAGGCGAAGCTAAGATTGGTTTTATGGAAGAAGGTTAAGTCCCAGCTGTGTGCGTGGATGACCTCTGCAGCTGTGTGCGCAGAGGGTTTTGTAAAGGAGATTGTAAGGAAAAACCTGCAGCTGTGTGCGCAGGGGCATGCAGCTGTGTGCGCGGCTTTTTGAGGTTGAAAGGATCTGCAGCTGTGTGCGCAGATCAAACTGTGGTTTTGTAGCCAGTTGAATAGAACACAGTTTGTGGACGTAGCCCCTACACTGGGGGTGAACCACGTTATATCCGGTGTTGTGGTTTCTTGTGCTGTTTATGTTTCTATTTCTTTTATGCATTAATAACTGTATACATCTGATAAGTTAGATCACTGCTAACATTTAGCTTCGCTGTGAATTCCCTGTAGTGGGTTGAGCAAGTCACGACTGTTTATTATTTGCGAAGTTGTATGTGAATGAATGGTGAAACTTGTAATTATTGATTAATAAGGTTATTAAAAGGCTGAGGTACAGTAATTCCCCTCTTTGCTTGCAGAAACCTGATTCTGCGGCATCCCATAGCTGTTTCGAGTGAGACTACAACCTGTGCACAGGTTGTTTCCAAAAGGGCCAACACTGTGGGTCTTTTGTTGGTGCGACACAAAAGGTTTAAACCCGGGTCTGCCCTATTGACCAACAGTCTGCCCTATTGACCAACAACTTTAGCCTGTGTATTTTCCGCCGTTGCGGCTAGGAAAACCTTTTCACATCCGATGTCAAATCCTTCCAACTGCCGATTTAGAACTTTCCTACCCAAGGGATGCACCTAGTCATTTTCTTTTGGATTGGCCGTTTCAGATGGTTAATTTTAATGTTTAAAAAATGCCCTTCCAATGAATGATACACAGTTATTGATTGCAGGTATAACTCAATGGACTGTTGGGGCGACCAGGTGTGAAGGCACGGCTTGATCAAATCGAAACCGGCAAGGTCGAAAGGAAGACAAAGCAAAAGAAGAGATAGAATCGAAAACAACAAAAACGCAGATCTAAAAGGTCCAACAGTTACTCAATTAATCATGAACAGGCGAAGAAAAATGGAGAGAGGGATATGAAATGCTCGAGAGACGGAAAGGTCATGCGTTGGGAGGAAACCCAAATGATTTACTATTTTGTTTAAATACTGGAAAGTTAGAAGTTACAGGGAATTTTTCCCTGGAAAAACTTGTAACCCATTTGCTTGTAAGAGGAATTATTTCGTTTTACAATCAGAAAATGCAACTTTTGCCTATTGGAGAAAGTGAAATGTGGAATGTATCAATGCAATTAAATGAGCAATGTTGAAGGGGAACTATTTTGTTTTCAGCTGTGTTTCATTAACTGTGAGAGTGTTTTAACTTCTTGAACCTATGTTATTGTTGAAATGTTCTTCAGTATATTTTATGATGTTTTCAACTGTGAGTAATGAATGTTGTTCATAAAACAATTGGCTATCTAGTTGTTTAAATATCTGTACTTGTGCATGTGTCTTGAAAGAAGTATCAGATATCTGTAACTCTTCATAATGCATGTACGAAATGTATTACTCACCAATGAATGATAAGCCTGCTCCCTAGGGATAGTTAGGTAGTTAGTTTATTTTCTTGTTGTATGTGATTTGGATGTTTGTGAGCCTTAAGACGAGAGGTAAGAACCTGCGCATCACATTGTGACTGCTCCTTGTATCTTTATCACCCTGCATTGTTAATTAGGCACTTGCATTTCATAATTTAAGTCAAAAATACAAAAACTCAGTGGACCGGGCCGTAACCAGTAATGCATTTGTTGGTACTTGACCTATGGTAGCCGGACTGTAAACCGGACGTATTCCCTATACCGAACAGTCAACGGGCTAGTTGGGAACGTTGATTGGGGAGAATCCCTTACTGTTGTTTCCTGTGATTTTCCAGGCCTCAACACAATCTTAAACCATCGAAGCAGCAAGCCACACACATCATATTCAATAACACAAGCCTGATAACAGAACTAAAATCAATCAAAATTTCAAATTTTTACAAAGAAAAATGAGGAAAAAGGGGTTTTGGACTAATGCCTACCTGGTACCGCGCTTTGTAGGTGTTGTAAGAGTGTTTCCAAAGTAGCACCACTCCTCACTAACCAGATACAGGTGGTGGAACCACTTACTATCCACTGTGTTCAGGCAGTGGCACCACTCCTCGCACAAAGCATTCCTGTGGTTCCCTGTAGATGGCCAAAACAAAAAGAGAACAATGGATCAGATAAAAAACATACTAGATCAAGATGGATACTGTCGAATTGAATATGGTAACAGAGCATAAAAATTTGAAATAACTTAGATCTAAACAGATCTGGAAATTTCAAACTCAAATAATGCAAATCAAAAAGTAGATCTAACTGTAAAGAGTTAAAGAAAACAGGGCCTGGATTCAGACAAGAGTTGCAAACTGAGGACGATCAGAACAACTGAGTACAACTAGGCCCCAACGGAGTCGCCAAATTTGTTGATCGGAATATTTCACCTCCTGCGGATAGCAAGGTGTTATGCTGGTCTGAATGGTTCAGATCCAGAACAAATAGATCACAGAGGTTGATAAATCCCCCTAGACACTGTAGATATTTGGAATACAAGTCCTTGATAGTTCACCTGTGTACCTGCAAAAGAGTTCAACACGAAACAGATCAAAGCAACCAGAATATGATTTACTAATCTATGCTAGTTACTAAGGAATCTAGCAATATATATCTGAAATCAAACATCAACAATATATATGGGATAGAAAATCAACTCGCATTAAAAATATGAACAAGTTTACAACCAAGCCTTAGTGTTGACATGCATCTCCATGAAACTGGCTCTTCATCCCCATAAGCTCCGACTCTAGCTCTCTATGCTCTCTCCAAATGATTTGGGCCAAGAATCAGTCCAACAGCATAAAAATACCTTCAATATTCTCCCCTAAACCATGGCTATGAGCTCATATATATAGGGCTTTAATGGATAGAGATGGTTGAGAAATTAGTGGTTGAGGTGGCCTCTAAGATCCTGGGATGAGGGATCTCGAGCTCAACCAACCCACAGTAGTAGGGATAAGAGATATCTTGAGGTTTATCACCTAGAAGCCTCGAGAAGATTCTCTTTTTACCCTTTTACCCAGGGTACCGTGCTTCTCCTTCTTTGACAGAGTGGTTCTGGTAATAACCGCCTATGGACCAAGGGTGACAGGCGATGGCACCGCTTGTGGACAACCAATGAAAAGCGATGCGAACAGGGGTACTGCTCCTGGATAAGGGAGCATGAGTGGTGCTGGGAATTTGTATGACAGAATGATAAGAAACTATTTAGTCTTCACTCCAGAAGCTGGGATTTCAGGGCAAGTAGGTATGTCAAAGTTCTTATCACATGATGGTGACAGGATTTTGGTATAACAAAAGGGTTGGATTCCGTATTAATGTATGGTTGAAAGATGGATTTCAAAGATGCTTTAAACATATATTATAAAGTTTGGAATTCTTTCAGATTGAGAGGGAATTATGGACAAAAGTAGCATGCTTGTATAGAACCTAATTTTCCCTTTTTCTTTTATGTACCAACTCATGGCATTTGGCCGTGAGCTCATTCTCAGATAACATAGAATTGGTATCGTTTGTATGCTAACTGGTTGTGCAAAGTCGATCCATGAACATCCCTTCATAGGATTGGGAAATGCAATTTTCCACTACACTCGCTTGTTTCGAGGCTGAAACGAATTGTAACAGATAAAGTCACATCATTGTACCCACTTGTGGAAGAATTAATGAAACAACTAACAAAATCTTGGTGGACGTAGCCTCACAAAGGAGGTGAACCACATATATGGTTGTCTCCTCCTTCGTATTTTTATGTTGTGCATGCTCTTTTTACATAATGGTGTTAGTATGGATGTAGTATAAATGTTTATTGATGAAAAAGGTTACTAAATGTATTTTGCAGACATTCAATTCAAAAGCACATTATTTGGATGGCTTAAACTTTAGATGAAATGAAAAATATCTATATATATATGAGAATATTTACCCATTTTATCTAATTCTGCAACAAGGTATTTGCGAGGATATCACATTAAATACTTACACAAAATATCTTTCTTTGAGTAAAAAAGATGAAATGTAGGAAATTAAATTATGTTTCTAAATATATAATTTTTATGTATTGAAAGGTTTTATAACTATGTCAAGTTTCATTTTTAATAACAACCACTTTTTATTTTTTAGGCAAATGATAAGGTATATGTTTTTGTGGGTGCATCCTTTGAGGGCCTAAATGATGGTTTTGGACAACAAAATTTTGAATGCATGTAGAGAACATATAGCACTAGTGCAATGCTATTTTTCAAAAATAAAATTACTAATTTTTTTTTATAATTATCTAAGTGATCATTCCTCGAAAACGACACGTCTTTTGTGTGCGCAGCCTTCGAAAGTGTTAATGAAATAATCATGAAATGAGTTTTTTTTATAGAATGTAGATGTAAGTGTATTCTAGTGCACCATCGGATTTGTTTTTAAAATGATTCAGATTTGAAAAGTTATGGAAAAAACACTGACAACATGTTTTTTGAGTTAAGGAGTTAGGACACAATAGAAATTGAAACAAAAAAATAGGAAATGTAGTATTTTTTTAATAAAATTTACGTACTTAGAATCTATAAAAGAAATTCTATTTATGTTTAAAATTTCATAAAAAAATATTGTGCGTAGCATACTCTAACGAATGAATAAATAACAAATTCTTCATAAACTAAAAGAAATGACCAATTAGCTATAGTTTATCATATACCATAGCACAGGTTTGGTATTACCAAAGCAAACTCCAAACCATACACACAAGACTATTGTTGACACGTGAGTAAGCAAATTGTCATGTTTAAATTCAAATTACATTTCCTGCCCTTATAGAATTGGAAAACGTGTGTGCGTTATAAAACTACAAAACATGCGCGTGTTATAGAACTACAAAATGCACGCGTTATATAACTACAAAACGTGCACACATAATGTAGTTATATAACACGTGTGCATTATGTAGAAAAAAAAAATATAGACTTATATGCAATACATCAAATGTATGGTTAATAGTTGAGAGAGGGTGTGGAAGGGTCAAGGGCCTACGAGTATGTTGCAAGTTCAGGTGGGAATGGTTAATAGTTGAGAGGGGGTGGGAAGGGGTTAAGGGCTTAGGAGAATGTTGGAACTTCAAGTGGGGATGGATAAGGGTCAAGGACCTAAAGGATGTTATAAGTTTGAGTGAGTATGGTTAATAGTTGAGAGCGGGTGGGGAAGGGTCAAGGTCCTAGGATGATGTTGTAAATTCAAGTGGATAAATATGAATGGAATGGGAACATGATGGGTTACAAGGGTGAAGGAAAGTGTGGAAGGTGATGGGGATTAAGAGAACTATTAGGAGGAGAATAGGTATTGAAGATGTATAGGATTAGATGCAATACGCGAGACTTAAGTGATGAAGGGGAATAAGGTGGAGGGGAGGAAGTGGGTGATGGTTTGATGAGAGAGATGATTGGTGACTGGAAAGGTGGATATGAAGTATTAGAGGAGAAATAGGGTGTGTTGAGGGAGAGAAGATAAAGGAGGGGGAAATTGAAGAGAGGACGATGAGATGCGATAAAACAGAGAATATGGTTTTTGAATGAGGTAAGGGCTTGAGGAGAAGGGATAATTTGAGAACATAGAAGAAGGGAGTGTAACAAAGAGAGAGAGAGAGAGAGAGAGAGAGAGAGATAATGATGTATAGATACTGTTAGAGAGAATAAGATAGAGAGGGGGGGGATTGACGGAGGGATGGAGATAGAGTGAAGAAAAGAGATAGTGAGGGAGGGATATAAGGTGTGTGTGTGTGTGTGAGGGAGGGGGGGGATAGACACAGGGAGAGAAAGGGGGGAGGGACACACATGTATAGGGATATCTAGAGAGAGAGAGATGGTGGAAAAGATAGAGAGTGGATGGTTTAGCGATGGAGATAGAGGGAGATTGTGAGAGAGAGAAGAATGGAGATAGAGGGTGAAAGAGATCAGGAGGGAGGGATAAAAGTTGATAGAGAGAGGATAGGGGATATGGATAAAGGCACGGAGGGCTAATAATTAAGGGAGAAGGGAGGGAGAGATTAATAAAGGGAGGACTAGTGAGGGATGTAAATGGAAGGTGGAGAGAGAGCGAGAGACATAGGGAGTGTGAGAGAGCAGGAGGGACACACACACACACACAAATATTATGTGGGAGAGAGGGGAATGGGTGAGCGATAGAGCGAAGGGGGGGAGGGGTGAGAAATAGAGAGAATGATGGAAGGAAGAAAAGTGAGGGAGGAATAGAGAAGGTGGAGAGAGGTTATGAGATATGGGAAGTGAGGGAGGGACACACACACACATAGCGAGAGAGATGGAGATAGACGTGAGTGACAAATAGAGAGGGGGGAGGTGTCAATGATAGAGAGAGTGATATGGAGGTAGGGATAGTGAGGGAAGTATATATAAGGTCAAGATATTCTATGAGAGAGGGGGGTAAGGGGGTGACAGAAATGCATAGATATAGATAGAGAGAATGGGGAGGGACACACACACACACACAATCAAAGAGAGATTGTGTGGGAGAGAGGGGGGGAGGGCTTAGCGATAGAGAGAGAGGGGGGAGGGGTGAGTGATAGAGAGAGAGTGAGGTAGGGAGGTATAGATAAGGTGGAGAGAGGTTATGAGAGAAGGGGAGTGAAGGAGGGACACACACACACATAGAGATAGAGAGAGATGGATGTTGTGAGAGAGATGAAATAGTAAAATATTGTTTCTTACTGAAAAATCCAATGTAAATAGGATAGAAACTCCATAAATGAATAAATACATGAATAATAGATAAGTGATAAATAATTACATAGGTTTGGGATTTATATAATCCTGTCATGCACATTTTCATAAAAGGGCATGACTATTGACTTTAGATAGTCTTTTAATTAATAATAAATTAATATTAATATTACTTTGTTATTTTATAGTTATATTGGCTTCCCCTTATGACAAGCTTTGTCCTCAAAGCTTCATCATCAGCAATGTCTGATTTTTCTTGAATTGTCATCTATGGATCCTTTGCGACACTTGATGAGATAAGATGATACGATCTACAGATTCCTAGGAGAATTGTCGCATCGTATATGTTGTGGTCAATCCCAGATCCATTTTGATCAGACCTTTGAGATCGTTTTGGGAAATGGGTCATATCAATTGTTTCTTAGTATGTCGAACTATTTGCTTTCCAACATAACTCTTTTCAGAATGCTCATTTTGACCCTATCGTTGGTCAAAATGATGATTATAATTGGCATGTATGTAAGGTGTATGTTTTTTTTGTGTTTCTTCTTTTTGAACTATAGCAAGGACTGAATTCACTTCCGCGACCTAAATTTGTTTTTCAGACAGTCTAGATGCTTCTTTCTGGATTTGCGCTATTTTATTCTCCAATAGATTGTTTTTAATCTGAATCTTCATGAACCTTTTGTCTTGCAAAATCCTCTTTTAACTTCTCAATTTGTTTCTCTAGTTATTGATTAAGATTATTTATGCTTTGGTTTTCTTCTTGATTTTCTTTCCAGGTCTTCATTGGACTGTTCCTTCTTGCAACTATGTTTCATTTTTTTACTATTCGTAATTAATATTTTATTATGATTTATTAATTGATATATTTATTCAGTATTACTTGTTAATGTGTTATTGACTTTCATAATTTCCAACTTCTGCACTTTTTTTTATTCATCCTCTTTCTATTGGTGCTCTTCAATCTATTGCTGAAGGAAGCAATTCTCTGCTTCTTAGCATTTTTCTTTTGTCTTAATTTGCATGATTTTGTCATCTTTATCCTTGATGATTTTGTTTAATCATTTTATTTTATTTTTATTCTCAACTACATCTTTCATGATTTTTTAGTTTTGTAGATTCTGATTGGTATATTTTTTACTCGCTAATTCTTCAATTTGAGTAAATAATATTTCAATACGGATTTTTAGATAATGATTCTCTTGCTCTATTAATCCCTTAGAAATATATAGCTTTGTAATGTCAAATACTTTTCCCAATGCTACTTGTAGTTGGGATTGCAATTCATATTTAGAATTCACCATAATTATTGACTTTTGGTGTTCTTTGATGATAGTTGGTTTTCCTTTTGACTGAATTCTTTTCTTCTTCGATATTGTCTTGTTTTTCTTTACTCTTGTAATTTAATAATTGTACTTAATACAATTATTAAGTAATTATAATAATAATAATAATAATAATTTTTTTTTTAAGGTTGAAATAATTAATTTTCTTTCCCTAAAGACTTCATGTAGATTGGGTGGTTGGAAGGAATGATTGTTACCTTCCCCACCAAGGTTCAAATCTTGTTTTTTGTTTGTTTGTTTTTGGAGAATAAACCCAAACCCACTTATTAAGAACCCACGTGTGGTTTTACTTTTACCTCCTTTTTGGGGGTTTTTCTTTTACCTCTTTTTTTGGGGTTTACTTTTACCACTTTTTTTGTTTTAATTTTACCTTTTTTTTAAAGGACAAGGTCTTATTTTTTAGGGAAACCCTAGAAACCCGAATTGTAACTTCACTCTGATACCAAATGAAACAGTAAAACAATGTTTCTTACTAAGAGATAAGTGATAAATATTTACATAGGTTTGGGATTTACATAATGCTGTCATGAACTTTTTTTTAAAAGGGCATGTCTATTAACTTTAGATAGTATTTTAATTAATAATAAATTAATATTAATATTAATTTATTATTTTAATGTTGCATTTTCTTTCCCTTAAGGGGATTTTTGTCCCCAAAGCTTCATCATCAACAATGTATGATTTAGCTTGAATTGTCATATCTGGATCCTTTGTGACACTTGATGAGATAACACGATATGAGCTACAGATTCCTTGAGAGAATTGTCACATCGTACTATGTTGTGGTCTATCCCATAACTATTTTGATTGGACCTTTGAGATCGTTTTGGGAAATGGGTCATCTCTGATGGAATATATTATATTCCTTGGAAGGTAATAATGTCTTTGTATTATGTCAAAAGTTTTCTACAATCTTATGTAAAAGAGTAATACATTTAACCCATAGTTATATGGTGTTGTATTTACTTGTGTAGAGTATTTGTCCATTGTATTGTATTAAGAGATGTTATTTTGGAGAATTATATTATCCCAGATGCAATATGTGAGATTAATTTCTCCTCATCTCTTAGTATATAATAGGGTCAAGTGATTCTCTATATATCATGTATTCTTGATGTAGTAGTGGTACTATTGTGACACTGTTGTACATCATTTATATTCTTTGGGGTATTTGTGTTTTGCTCTCTTTAAAGATTGGAGAAGACATTCTGAAGATAATAGAAGACTACCTTTTCGTGGATGTAACCCATTCGGGTGAACCACATATATCAATGTTCTCTTGTCCTTTTCTTTTCATGTTCTTATCTTTTATGATATGTTGTTGGTTGCTTAGATATGTTAACTAGTTTAACTTGACTCTACTATTCTAACATGGTATCAGAGCGGGTTGCTATGATCTACTACCTTCTATAGCTTTCAATCAATAACGATTATCATTTGGGCATTGTCATTTTGTTATAGATCTGTTTTCTATCTGGTAGCCATTAGGATTTCTTGAGATCTGGGCATATTTCTGCATTTTTTTTACCCTAACCCTAACTTTATTGTGTAAGATTTTTGCAGAATTTTTTCAAGGGTTTTTTAATGTTTTTTCTGTAGATCTACATGATTTTGGGGCTCTCCTCAAGGAGATATTTCTTTCGATTATAAAAATGGAAGTTATAAAAAAGGGTCATAACTTGGTATGTTTTTATTATTAAAAGATTAATAAATAGTGAAATATCTATGAAAGACTAATGAGGAACTAGTTAAAAGTTCCTAAGTTAAGAATTGAAAATTACCCTAGTAAATTAAAAAGGGTTAAATCAAGAAATCAAGGATTTCTTGATTTAACTGCCCCTTTGACTGAAAATTCTGTCTATAAAGACTCAAGCCAAGCAAAGGCTTTGAAGGTTCTGATTTTCATCTAGGTGAATTATTATTCTGCCTGTTTTGCTCTCAAGTGTTTTATTGGAGAACTTTTCCTCCAAGGAAAAGATGATTGATTCAGAACTGATTACTAGTTAGAAAACCCTACCTTAGGAGCTCTAAGCTACTTGATTTTGGAGTCCAACTCGAGGGGATCCAGATTTAAACTAGGAACAGTTTCAGGTGATGGTTGGGTGGAATGTGGTAGTTCCCAAGTGATTTGGTCATCAAATAGAGGTCAAATCTGCATTGAATTGTTAAAGGTGGTTATTTAAATGTGCAGGTGTAGCCATATATAAAGCTTCAAATTCATGTATGAAACCCTTGAAGGCCTATTCTATTTATTTCCAAGTTTCATTACTGTTTATGTTAAGTAATGGCTGCAATGAAATTTATAACCCTAATGGTTAATTTTTATGGTTAAAAATCTCCTAGGGTTTTTATTTGCAATTTACTAATCATAGGCTCGAGAATTTTTATTATATGATGTACATTACCAAGGTTTGTACTTTTGATTTGATTTCTGTATTATTTCCATGCTTAGTTTATGTGTACTATATCTATGTTTTGTTACAAGTTAGGAAAAAAATGATTGCTCTGTAGGTTGCATTACTCTGCTGACATATTTCATTTGTCAGCAAAGGGTTGTTTTAAATTCAAAATTCATTCAGAAGTATAGGTTAAATATATATAGAAATACATATATATAATAGTACTCAAATAGTTTTATAATTAATTTACTATTCATTTGGTAGCATCCCTGTAAATCATCATCGTAACTTGTGAAAAATTGGAAGGAATTTTTCTTTTGTTTGAGTTTTTAATTACCTTTGTTTACATGACATGCTAAGTTATAACTTAAATTTTTAAGCTTGTCCTAAAAACAAATCAACATATATANAATGATTCACACTTATTTAGTTGTCCATTCACCAAGAATAATGTAGCCAACCCATCTTCCTTTTCATTTCAAAAAAGTTATTTCCTTTTTGGACACTCATCTTTTGAAAATTTGGTGAATGGGCTTATACACACTAAAAACAAAGGTAGGTTAGTCACCCGACTTAATGAATCAACAAGGTGAAACTTATTCCTTGCAACCCACTCTAATCTAATATTTAAAATAATTCACAAGTTAGGAAGGAACCTTAGGGATAATTAAGACCTTTACTCCACATATAAATAAGTTGTTTCATATTCATCAAAATATCAATCATCATATTGTTAGGCTGTCTGCATATTGTAAACATCAAATATGATTATTCCAATTAGATACTACATAATCTTTCCAAGATAAAACAATTCATACCTTCTTTACAAGCATTCAAACTATTTCTACTATCAAAACGTTCCACTACCATATTCAGTCTTGCTATGCATTTGCAGCATTATTGATTACTTATGACATTATATACATCCATAATCTATAGAAAAATCGTTTATGCATTTTCATATGGTATTACTATTACTTACCTTTCTAAGGAATGAAGTAAAAGGAGTACACTTAGTAATCAAATTTTCATATATTCTAAGTTTACATGGCATAGTCTTTCACTGTAATCCCATCAACTTAAGGGACTATCCAATTTTTATTTCTTAATTAGATGGAGCATGAAGGGTGCATCTTCATTTGTTTTAATGTCATACATTCACCATTTCAAATTCAATAGTACACCAATCATGTTGAAACAATATATTAAAAATATACTATTGTTTAAACATTCACTTTTATAGTGCTTTAACAACCTAGTGTGCAAAATAAACATTATGATTGCTTTCCTTGCCCATTCTCCATGCAATATTAACTCAATTAATGACAGAACCTTAAAACACACAATGTGATACAGAGAAATGAAAACATGGAACAAAAAACAAGAAAGACAACAATGTACGTGGTTCACCCAATCCTTGGGCTACGACCACAAAAGGGTCACATCCGGTGACATTTATTTCATAACAGGTTATAGTCAGCAACATCCTGTTGCCACGTTTTACTTTTGTTCTCCTCATAGACTCTCTCACAGAGTATCTCTAAACTGTTCAATGCTAGGATGCAGTATAAGTCTTAACAAGTTCTCTCCGGTATCCTAAACCGAGTACGAAGACACTCTTCAAGATTTATGATAACTTGGTTGGTTATTAGGTTCTTACCCATCCTTACTCAAATATATGAATGCAATTTAACATTGAGGACCCTTTTTAAAATCCAGACATAGAGAAGGGAATCCAGTAGTTCTCGTAAGTTAAAGGGTAGACAAGCTCAAACCAGTAAAAGGGAAAAGTAAGACTATGTAGAAAACAGGAAGGCGAATACTGAATTCCATAATATTTCAAGGTATAGTTTACCTAACCAAGAGTAACCTGACTAAGACGGAATCTACTCCGTATCCAAACAAATTATGACCTAAATCAGATTCATATCCATCTTGTTCTTATTAACCAATGGTGAACTAAATCATATTCATATGGATTCATATTAATAAAAAAAAAACAGAAAGATGTCTATTCTTTTCACGTATATATATATATATATATATATATATATATATATATATATACCCTAATTTCATATAAGCAATTCATGAACTAAATCATATCCATCCTATTTATATGAAATGATTCATAACCATCTTATGCATTAGGTTATTATCCATAATACTCAATGATGGGTAACTATTCCTACAATAAGTGTAAGCATATTTTATACCACAACAAAGGCCAACAAGATCTGAATCGCAGTCAGTGAAATCAAGTTCAGAATCATTGGAAAACCATTATGTAAAGGATAGGTTTTTAAAATCAAATGCAAGGGAAAAAATAGATCTAAATTTGTTTTCCATGAAAGCAAGCTCATAGCCAGTGAGAAAGATCATACTACGGACACAAGGCTGCTTCAAAACAAAAACAGGCTATTGAAGTTACGAGTTTATAGACTCAAATTTTGGTCTAAGAAATTTTATGGGCTTTCTACTCAATGGGCTTCAAAACTCATTGAATATCTCGCTTCTATCGAGCCCAGAAAACTATTATGCCTAATCATCTTTCCCGGTACTGAAATAAGGGAATGCTTGGGATTTGGGAAAATGGAAAACGCATTCCTTATATCGCAGGTAGAGGCAAGCAGGTCAAAATTCATTCTCTAAAAAAAATCTCACAGTCAGTAGAAAATATCATATGACAGATAGCTTTTAGATCACAAGTACCGGCAAATCAGATCTATATGCAGGAAATCAGTAATGTCCTACCTAGATTCTCCAACTCCAATACATACCAACCGAGTTGCCTACAGTAGGTGCTATGCATCTCGCATCGGGTAAGAGTTGTCCGAGCCAAAATTTCTATCCAAGATCACGCCTATCTTCTTCTCCTGAGTCTCACTGCCAATGAAAAATATCAAGGCAAGGATTCCTACAAATCCCATTCTCTTCCTTTCCCACTGCTAAAATACCTCTCATCTTCAAGATTGCATAGATCGAATGTATCCTCTTTGCAAAGACGCAGAGGTCACCACTTTAGCAGAACTGAAAAATGTGGAGGGAAATCATGCCATTGGGAACGAGAGCTCGACTATCTTTTGGAAAATTGCGGAGGATGCTACCTCTGAAAACCCCATATAGAGATCGACTTCTTTTAGAAAAATAGCATAACTCTTTCCTTTTGACCTCCAAAAAGATTTTCAAAACCTGTCCCCTATCCTAAGGAGAGCGCCCCTCATATGCCCTTCACAACCTATTAAATAACCTAAAAAGGGAATGGCCCTTTCCTTAACCTGTGCCATGATTCCCACAACTCAAGGTAGTAATTCTTCCACTCATTTGTTGTTTGCAACATTCCCACAAATTAAGGCTTGAAAATATGCCTTTAATTTTGTTGAGGCAGGTTTTTCCCTTAATTTCGTGGTCCATTACAACCTAGAGGCATGCGTTCACCCTAAACGTTATTTTATCCATAATCAAATAAGGGCCTTGAGCTCCTCACCCAGAATCCCTCATACAATAATATTCAAAATTGCAATTTGCCTAGGGGTATACAGAAGGAACATTACATATTTTATTTATAGACTAAAGTACAGAATTTAAATATTCTAAACTAAACCAACTAAGTACACTCAAAAACTAAATCCAAGATAACAACTCATTAAAGACCTTCAAGGTCTATCTTAACAAGTACAAACTAAATATCATAACATTCCATTAAATAAACACAATCACAATTAACCAACAGAGAAGGCATCCATGGGGTCCAATATCAAACCTATGTCTTATTATATAAATTCCACAGTCCAAATCGCTTAGTCAATATTCACACCCATTTACATAATCCAAACATTATAATCCATGGTCCTATTATTACAGTCATCCTTTTATAAACCATAACGTGTTTAAAGGTCCCATATAAATCTACACACAACCGTCGCATCACATTAAACAATTAATAACTAAAACCCATTTTGTTAACAAAGGTCGTGACATCGAATCCTATCGATGTCCCATTAGAGAAAGTTTGGGGTCTAAAATCGGCCTTATAAGAAAACACGCCAACAATAAGTTCTTGTGAGTTGGAATTCAAGAACCAATAGAATTTCAATAAAATGAGTCAACCATAATGGTTGAATTGACATATTTGTCATAAGAAAAAACTACTTTTTTTGTTCGTATTTTAGACATATCTCTCTGTGTTCTTACTCAAATTTTGATCGGGTTGGATGTGGAATTTGATTCCACATCCAACGAGTTCGCACACTGCATACTTTTGATGGACCCCTCTACCCCAAAAATAAGAAATACCTGAAAAAAGTGATGATGATGTCATCATCATGTTTTTCCGGGTATTTCTTGTTTTTGGGGTAGCGGGGTCTGTAAAAAGTATGTAGTGTGGGTACTTGTTGGATGCAAAATCAAATTTTGCATCCAACAAGCCCTCTCGATCGAAATTTGAGTAAAAACACAGGGAGATATGTCGAAAATACGAACACAAAAAGTAGTTTTTTTCTTTTTTCCTCCAAAATTAATAGATATTATTTTATTATTTTAACTATTATTTTATTATTTTCCTTAGGAGGACCATTTTAGAACTCAAAATTCCTCTAATGAGACTCAAGGAAAAAACCTTCATAACGAACAATAAGCATTTTATATACAAACGTTAAGCAAATCGCATAACCACCTTCATACAGTCATGCTACAGTAACCAAACGATATCATGGGTTTTCCATAATCCTGGTTGTTACGGCCATATCTTTTAAATACAAATTACATATTAAAATGCCAACTAATCTATTGCAATCATTGGGAGAGGCACATGCCATTCATGGCATGTCCTGCACCCACACTGAGCCATTATAAAACCAAAAGGTTCAAAACTCTATCTAAAACATAGTCTCCATTTAACGCTAACGTAGAGCATATGGTAGCAAGCCAATGGGCTATGGCACCATTGCTACAATGGCGCAGCCCATGGCATAACACCCCAAAGATCTAGAAGCTTTCCCCAACATAATTTACAAAGAATATAAATAGAATGCCTTGCATACTTCCAAAACCCAAACTGTCACTAATATACACAAAGTAAATTCCACAAGCTGGAAGCCATGAATCGAACCCAGCAAGTCAGCATTTTAAAACGCGGCATTTAAAATAACTACACAGTCCCTAATTTTACACAGTATAATCTATTAAAACCACTGAACGAAATCGTATGCATTTCATACCAAAACACATTACATTCTTCACATAAAAGCCAACATGCAGTGCATTTACATAAGAGGGCACGATTCCTCTTTTACAAACAATCAGTTTTAAAAATGTTAAATGGAAAGCTGTGAGCTTTGGCACCATTACAAGTAATGGTGTAGTCATGGCTCCATTTCCAAACCTCCCAACTAGAGCCAAAAACCCAGAGCAAGCTACATCATAAACCCTGAAGGCAGAGTCGACAAGTGCCATCTAAAACCCCAACCCTGTAAAGAATTCCAACTCAAAAATGCCTAGAAATGAGAGGAGGTAAGTAAATCTTTTTAGTAGGATTACCATGGATGTGAAGTATCAACCCCAAATTGACAGCATAGCCCTGTGAAACCCCCGAAGCACCGCCATTTCCACCTGCAAACAAATCCATGATGGCATGAGAAGCATGAACATGCGATTGAGAAAACAATGAAGCAATGCATTTTACAGATTCTAGTCCATATTNACCCCGAAGCACCGCCATTTCCACCTGCAAACAAATCCATGATGGCATGAGAAGCATGAACATGCGATTGAGAAAACAATGAAGCAATGCATTTTACAGATTCTAGTCCATATTACCTACAAATCGATGGAGGTCGCCTCCCTTCACCAACTACGCAGAGGCCACAAGAAACCCCAATGCCAAAACCACATAATGCACAAATAGTGAATGCCCAAATCCTTTGCCAAGTCTATTCACAAACCCCGATGGCATTAATTGCACCATCTGATGGCCATTAACGCATCCACAAACCCTCACCATAGCTTATGGTTCAATGTTATATTACATACCATTCAAGTCATGAGTTAAACCATTTATCCTATGGTTTCGCCACCCTTCAAATATCAACGCAAACTTAATACTTAGGACTATGGTATGTATACCATAGTCTCCCAACCTTATAGTATCCGCAGACCTTAACACTATGGTATAATGTTTATAATGTATCCCTTAGCATCAAAGTTTAGATTCTTACATGCCCTTTGCTAGTTCTTATAGGTAGCGTATGTGCATAGATATTTAGTCTAGGTTTTGTAGTATTTAGGAATCATGGCAAACGTAGTATGTCATGATGCCCTCTCTAGGAAAAACAAGCGTAAGTTCCCAAACTCGTAACCAAGGCAGACCTGCAAAATAGAAACAAGAGGAGAGTAATTAATTAACCAAGAGATAGATAATTAATAATGTTAATGATAGTAAGTTAATTCACAGCATCTAGTTAATTAACTAAGAAAGATAATTAACGAACATAGGGCTTACCTAAGTCGTAAGACAGAATAGTAGTAAAAGTGCAAGCCGAAACTGGAAGTATAACTAGGCACTGAATTGCATCAAGTAACCAATAATCTCGATGTCGCAAGAGTAACCTGTAAGTCAATAAATAAGGTTCCTTAGTTCGTATGAACTAACTACTCATGCATAACGAAGAAGGATCTTACCTCTCAGATCGTCATGGGAGAACAAGTCCTGCCACTCTACCACTTTGTTCCCATCAACAAAGTTAAGTTAGTTTTTTTTAAATAAACAAAGTACACATGTGCAGGAGCAAAACAATAATCTATACAATTAATTATTTCACCAACAATAATAACTAATATGTATCAATAAGACATAAGAAGTAAACGAACTAATAATCAGTGAATGGATAAAAGAGTATCATGACAATATACGCAGTTTTTGAAGAGATCAAAAGTATAAGTAACACATGTAATTTCACACGAATAATAATGATCCCCTTTGGAATAGTCTGCACTATCCTATAATTTTTTTTTTCAATTTCTAGGACATTATATATATATATATATATATATATATTGAAATATATTAAAATATATATATTGTTTTGTTCCTTTTAATGATGCACGTTTTATGCTAGATGGATCTCGGTAGTGTGTGCATTGAAATATATATTAAAATATATATAATAAATCAAATGTGTGAGGATTAAAATCAATCACATTAAAAGCCCAAATTCAAATATGTGAAAAACATTGGAACGGGTTTGAAAGAGCTTGCCATTAATCGCAGCAAAGGAAAAATTTACCCTTGGAGAACATGACAAACAATATTCCTAGTTAGTTTATCCCCTACGTTGATGTCCTCACCGCGACCCAAAATATGATCAAATCACCATATTTTCCTTAATCTCGATGGTTGTGGTTTTGTTAGTTTTTTTTACTGCATGTTTTTTTCCAGATGGATCTCGGTACAGTCTCCTAGATTTAGCATGAGAAGTAGATGGAAATCGGCTTCTAGGCGTTGCCATTTTTATTTTACCGGAGAAGAATCTCTCAGGCTGAAAAATGTGGGGTTGGATTCTGTCATTTTAGAGACTCTGCCCATGTTTCTGTATAAATATCATAATTTCACAGATGGAGGAAAATGAGAAATGCGGGTTTCTTCAATAGCAAGGTTTACAATAGCATGGTTTTCATGTTGAAATATATCTAAATATAAATTTCAATATATATTTATTTTAATATGTATATTGAAATGTATATTAATATATATTTCAATCAATGTATGTATATATTTCAATGTTTACTTTTCAATTATAAATTATTTGTTAAATCTTATTTTTTTATTTATTTTGGTTTCATTTTCAAGAATTGGATTTGGTTTCAATTTCAGGAATTTTTTTTACATAGTATAATTATAATATCAATTTAAAATAAATTACCTATAGGTTGCAGAGACATTATCTCTTTTATTTGCGCTAGTCTTCTCTTTGTTGTAGTCTTTTCTTTGCAAGAGTCTTTTCTTTGTGGCAATCTTCTCTTTGCGGTTCTCTTATGAATTTTTATGTTTTTTTATTAGCTATTGGTGTTTATATAGTATTTGTTTTAAAATACATGTGGTTTTGTTTATTTTTATTTTAATGAGCCAAAAATATTTACTTTTAATTAAAAGACCACAAAATCTACATCATAATTAAATAGATGTAAAAAATAAATATTTATAGCGGACCTTTACATGAGGAATGTTACATAACGTTACAACACCTCTCTCATAATCAGAAATCATAAGTAAATAGAAGTAAATATTGTAACGTCCCTAAGTTACCTTGTTCTAGAATTAGATAAATTGGGTAAGAGAATTTTTTTTTTCATTTAAAGCTTTAACCCATCCATGTAATGTGCTTCTGAATTGAGTGTCGACAAATACGTTTAGTAACATTTCCACTAGTCAACATTTATACTAACATCATTATGTAAAGAAAGGAGCATACAATTCAAAGGCGAGACAACCATATTCACGTGGTTCACCTCATCCACGAGGCTACGTCCACCAAGTTTTGTTACTCGTTTTATTAATTCTTCCATAAAGGGGTACAATGATGTGGCTTATCTGATACAAACCGATTCAGCCTCGACTTTGCATCATCAGTTAGTTTTCAACCTATACCAGTTCTATGAGCTCACGGCCAAAACACCGAGTATGCACTTGGCATGAAAGACAACTTAAGCTCTTACAATAGCAGGCTGCTATGTCTTTGATCCCTTCTAGATCTAAAAGATTTACAATTTTTAAAAGGGTGTGTGCAAGAAGTTGATGGACCTTTTAGATGCAATGGTAGAATGAAGTCAATCACGCTTGATCCATAAAATAGAAATCATCCCAAGCAATCCTGACCCTGCCAAGCCTAATCCCAAGGCTGCCAACATGCATGCCAATTAGGATAGCAGACAAAAACGCGCGCGCGTTTTGCTTCACTAAAACGCGCTCCCGTTTTGCTTCAATAAAACGCGCTCCCGTTTTGCTTCAATAAAACGCGCGCGCGTTTTGCTTCACTAAAACGCGTGCGCGATTTGCAAATCATAAAAAAAAAAATTAAATACACAGTCCCGCCCATTTTCACAATCAAGAAAGTGAATTCAAATATTATTATTTTGTTTACTAAATTTTTTTTTATATTACATAAAAATATATTATTTTGTTTACTAAATTTTTTTATTTTGTTTAATAAATCAAATTTATTATTTTGTTTACTAAATATTTTTTTTATATTACATAAAAATTTAAAATTAAATCAAAATTTATTTATAAATATTTATTTATTTATATATTTTCTAATTAAATTATACTTAACATGTTATAATAAATGGATCAACCATTACATCATAAAACCCCACTCAACAATAAGCTAATCCAAATAAAGTTGTTTTAGTTTAAAATTTTTTATGAATGGATAATTGATAATGATTAAATAATAATAAAAAGGAGATGGACCTATAAGTTACATTTCAAAGGAAAATTTTTCCAATATATATTTACAATAAAGTGTAAATTTTTTAATTATTCTAAATGTTTTTTATGTTGATGGTGATGATGAATGATGATGATGATGACGACGATGATGAAGGTGATGATGATGATGGTGGTGATGATGATGAGGATGATGATGATGTTCATGATGTTGATAATGATGAGGATGAGGATGATGAAGGTGGTGATGATGATGAGGATGATGATGATGATATTCATGATGTTGATGGTGATGATGATGATCATGTTGATGATGGTGATGATGATGATGATGATGAAGGTGATGATGAAGATGAGGAGGAGGATGATGATGATGATGATGAGGATGATGATGATGATATTCATGATGTTGATGGTGATGATGATGATCATGTTGATGATGGTGATGATGATGATGATGATGAAGGTGATGATGAAGATGAGGAGGAGGATGATGATGATGATTATGAGCATGATGATGTTCATGATGATGATGATGAATGATAATGATGTTCATGATGAATGATGATGATGATGATGACGATGATGAAGGTGATGATGATGATGAGGATGATGTTCATGATGTTGATGGTGATGAGGATGATGAGGATGTTCATGATGTTCATGATGTTGATGATGAGGATGATGATGATGATGTTGATGAGGATGATGGTGATGAGGATGATGATGATGTTCACGACGATGAAGGTGATGATGATGATGTTCATGAAATTGATGGTGCGGATGATGATGATGATGATGATGAAGGTGATGGTGATGATGATGAGGAGGATGAGGATAAGGATGAGGATGATGATGATGATGTTCATGATGTTGACGGTGATGATGATGATGATGACGATGATGATGAAGGTGATGATGATGATGAGGATGATGTTCATGATGTTGATGGTGATGAGGATGATGAGGATGTTCATGATGTTCATGATGTTGATGATGAGGATGATGATGATGATGTTGATGAGGATGATGGTGATGAGGATGATGATGATGTTCACGACGATGAAGGTGATGATGATGATGTTCATGAAATTGATGGTGCGGATGATGATGATGATGATGATGAAGGTGATGGTGATGATGATGAGGAGGATGAGGATAAGGATGAGGATGATGATGATGATGTTCATGATGTTGACGGTGATGATGATGATGATGACGATGATGATGAAGGTGATGATGATGATGAGGATGATGTTCATGATGTTGATGGTGATGAGGATGATGAGGATGTTCATGATGTTCATGATGTTGATGATGAGGATGATGATGATGATGTTGATGAGGATGATGGTGATGAGGATGATGATGATGTTCACGACGATGAAGGTGATGATGATGATGTTCATGAAATTGATGGTGCGGATGATGATGATGATGATGATGAAGGTGATGGTGATGATGATGAGGAGGATGAGGATAAGGATGAGGATGATGATGATGATGTTCATGATGTTGACGGTGATGATGATGATGATGACGATGATGATGAAGGTGATGATGATGATGAGGATGATGTTCATGATGTTGATGGTGATGAGGATGATGAGGATGTTCATGATGTTCATGATGTTGATGATGAGGATGATGATGATGATGTTGATGAGGATGATGGTGATGAGGATGATGATGATGTTCACGACGATGAAGGTGATGATGATGATGTTCATGAAATTGATGGTGCGGATGATGATGATGATGATGATGAAGGTGATGGTGATGATGATGAGGAGGATGAGGATAAGGATGAGGATGATGATGATGATGTTCATGATGTTGACGGTGATGATGATGATGATGACGATGATGATGAAGGTGATGATGATGATGAGGATGATGTTCATGATGTTGATGGTGATGAGGATGATGAGGATGTTCATGATGTTCATGATGTTGATGATGAGGATGATGATGATGATGTTGATGAGGATGATGGTGATGAGGATGATGATGATGTTCACGACGATGAAGGTGATGATGATGATGTTCATGAAATTGATGGTGCGGATGATGATGATGATGATGATGAAGGTGATGGTGATGATGATGAGGAGGATGAGGATAAGGATGAGGATGATGATGATGATGTTCATGATGTTGACGGTGATGATGATGATGATGACGATGATGATGAAGGTGATGATGATGATGAGGATGATGTTCATGATGTTGATGGTGATGAGGATGATGAGGATGTTCATGATGTTCATGATGTTGATGATGAGGATGATGATGATGATGTTGATGAGGATGATGGTGATGAGGATGATGATGATGTTCACGACGATGAAGGTGATGATGATGATGTTCATGAAATTGATGGTGCGGATGATGATGATGATGATGATGAAGGTGATGGTGATGATGATGAGGAGGATGAGGATAAGGATGAGGATGATGATGATGATGTTCATGATGTTGACGGTGATGATGATGATGATGACGATGATGATGAAGGTGATGATGATGATGAGGATGATGTTCATGATGTTGATGGTGATGAGGATGATGAGGATGTTCATGATGTTCATGATGTTGATGATGAGGATGATGATGATGATGTTGATGAGGATGATGGTGATGAGGATGATGATGATGTTCACGACGATGAAGGTGATGATGATGATGTTCATGAAATTGATGGTGCGGATGATGATGATGATGATGATGAAGGTGATGGTGATGATGATGAGGAGGATGAGGATAAGGATGAGGATGATGATGATGATGTTCATGATGTTGACGGTGATGATGATGATGATGACGATGATGATGAAGGTGATGATGATGATGAGGATGATGTTCATGATGTTGATGGTGATGAGGATGATGAGGATGTTCATGATGTTCATGATGTTGATGATGAGGATGATGATGATGATGTTGATGAGGATGATGGTGATGAGGATGATGATGATGTTCACGACGATGAAGGTGATGATGATGATGTTCATGAAATTGATGGTGCGGATGATGATGATGATGATGATGAAGGTGATGGTGATGATGATGAGGAGGATGAGGATAAGGATGAGGATGATGATGATGATGTTCATGATGTTGACGGTGATGATGATGATGATGACGATGATGATGAAGGTGATGATGATGATGAGGATGATGTTCATGATGTTGATGGTGATGAGGATGATGAGGATGTTCATGATGTTCATGATGTTGATGATGAGGATGATGATGATGATGTTGATGAGGATGATGGTGATGAGGATGATGATGATGTTCACGACGATGAAGGTGATGATGATGATGTTCATGAAATTGATGGTGCGGATGATGATGATGATGATGATGAAGGTGATGGTGATGATGATGAGGAGGATGAGGATAAGGATGAGGATGATGATGATGATGTTCATGATGTTGACGGTGATGATGATGATGATGACGATGATGATGAAGGTGATGATGATGATGAGGATGATGTTCATGATGTTGATGGTGATGAGGATGATGAGGATGTTCATGATGTTCATGATGTTGATGATGAGGATGATGATGATGATGTTGATGGTGTTCATGATGTTGATGGTGATGGTGTTGATGGTGATGGTGAGGATGATGATGATGATGTTCATGATGTTCATGATGTTGATGATGAGGATGATGATGATGATGTTGATGGTGTTCATGATGTTGATGGTGATGATGTTGATGGTGATGGTCAGGATGATGATGATGATGTCCATGATGTTGATGGTGATGCTGATGATGTTCATGATGTTGATGGTGAGGATGATGGTGAGGATGATGTTCATGATGTTGATGGTGATGGTGGGGATGAAGATGATGATGTCCATGATGTTGATGGTGATGATGATGATTTTCATGATGTTGATGGTGAGGATGATGATGAGGATGATGTTGATGATTTTGATGGTGATGATGATGATGAAGATGAGGATGATGATGATGATGATGATGATGATGAGGATGATGTTGATGATGTTGATGATGATGACTATGATGATGATGACTATGATGATGATGACGATGATGATGGTCATCATCCTCACCTTCATCATCATCCTCATCATGGTCATCATCGTCGTGGTCATCATCATCATTCAAGCCATTATCATCATCGTCGTCATCGTCGTCGTCGTCATTGTTCATTATCATCATCATCATCGTGGTCATCATCATCATCATCATCGTTCTTCATTTTCATCGTGGTCGTCATCATCATCATCATAGACATCATGCTCAATATCATCATCATCATCATCATCATCATCATTGTTCATCATTATCATCATCATCATGGTCATCATCATCGTGGTCATCATCTTCATCATAGTCATCATCATCATCATCATCATCATCATCATCATCCTCATCATCATCATTGTTCATTATCATCATCATCATCGTGGTCATCATCATCATCATCATCATTCTTCATTTTCATCGTGGTCATCATCATCATCATCATAGTCATCATACTCAACATCATCATCATCATCATTGTTGATCATGGTCATCATCATCATTCAAGTCATTATCATCATCATCATCGTCATTATCATCATCATCCTCATCATCATCATTGTTCATTATCATCATCATCATCGTGGTCATCATCATCATCATCATCATTCTTCATTTTCATCGTGGTCATCATCATCATCATCATAGTCACCATGCTCAATATCATCATCATCATTGTCGTGGTCATTGTCATCATGCTCAACATCATCATCATCATCATCATCATCATCATCATCATTGTTCATCATTATCATCATCATCATGGTCATCATCATCGTGGTCATCACCATCATCATAGTCATCATGGTCATCATTATCATCATCATCATCATCATCATCATCATTGTTGTTCATCATCATCATGGTCATCATCATCGTGGTCATCATCATCATCATCATTCTTCATTATCATCGTGGTCATCATCATCATCATCATCATCATAGTCTTCATGCTCAATATCATCATCATCATCATCATTGTTCATCATCATCATTGTCGTGGTCATTGTCATCATGCTCAACATCATCATCATCATCATCGTGGTCATCATCATCATCATATTCATCATGCTCAACATCATCATCATCATCATCATCATTGTTCATCATTATCATGGCCATCATCATTGTGGTCATCGTCATCATTCTTCATTATCGTCATCATCATTATCATCATTATCATCATAGTCATCATGCTCAACATCATCATCATCATCATCATCATTGTTCATCATGGTCATCATCATCATTCAAGTC
>LPNX011105618.1:84908-199908 GCA_001517045.1 Pseudotsuga menziesii
CTCACCTCGTTCTCCACCTACGTGAGCCTTTTTGGGTTCCTTGGACTTATTGACAATCCTCACCTCTTTGAAACCGCGGAAATGGCGAAATATGTGAGCTGCTTCTCTACTAGTGCAATCATTTGGAAGACCCTCAACAAACAGTGTGCTGGATGCATCTGCTGGTAGAGAATAATGCTCATCCACAGGCCGCCTCCCTTCAATTACAGGGTCAAGCACTCTATGGGTATCAGACCTAAAATTCACCGGCCCCCGACTTACAGTTAACCCATTTGAAGGAGGAGCATCAACAGTACGATCTCTCAAAAAGGGACGATCATCAAGAAAATGAGGGGCACGAGCTTGACCTTCATCTCTCCATAAGGTATGATTATCAAGAAATGTGGGAGGAGGAGAATGACCACGATCTCGAAACCCTAATCTGTCACCACCTCTCTCAGTGTACCTAGGGTCTTCCCTACGATTAGCATTAACACCATACAACGAACAATCGTATTCATATTCATAGCGAGGCCACTTCGGTACTTGCGCATGATCATCGAGAAAAGGAGTAGCATCAGCATGATCTCCCCGTAAACTATGATCATCAAGAAAAGTAAGAGGAGGAGCTGGAGGATGAGAGTGAACCCCTAATCTGTCACCACTGATGCTCTCATTACGTCTGAGTTTTTCCCTACGATTAACATTAACACCAGATAGTGAACGGTCATATTCGTCTTCGTATTCATTGCGAGGCCGCTTGGCTGACGTAGAGCTCTGCCAGTTCCTTCCTTTCTCAGCTGATCGGAATCTTGTGTCACCCATGACTCTCGAACGTTATCAAAGACAAGTTGCAACTAAATATAATACTACAGACACCGCCGAAAAATAGGTAGAAACAAATCCTGCGTTGCTACAGACTTTACGTTGTAGACAACAGACTTTACGCTGTATATAAACAATTAGACTTTATTGAGAGACGGTCGATCCCTTACATATAGGTAATTTGTCGCCCGTCGTGTTTATAGTTATACGTCGGCTTGTTTTTACTGTTGTGGAGGTGTAAAGGAGCATAAACCCTTAAAAAAAGGAATTGTAGACGTTATAAAATGGTAAATTTGAAAGTAATAACTAAACTTAAAATTTGAAGGCCAGAGTTCAACCAAATATCAAATTCGTATACGAGTTTGTTGAGAAGTTTGTTTTAACTTTGTAATTTGTGATTTTCAAAATAATCAATATAGATTTATTTAATATGTATTTTTATTTATTTATTTATTTTTGAAAATACAGACACTTTGTGTTTTACTATTTTACAGTACATTGTGCATATATTTTTATTTTTGATTTTTTATGGAACACACTTTTTAATTTTATGAGATGAGATGCCCCTCCCCACCCTTGCTATAGAGATGCCCCTCTTGGACACAACTAGCAAGTGCATTACAAATTACAGGCAAGTGCATTACAAATAACTATCAAGTGTATATGATAGTGCAAAAATAACACCATAATAAGGAGGTAAATGGAAGTGATGTACTTGAAAGAGAATTTGAAAAGTATAAAAATATATATGTAAGTGGAAAGTGTACAATATATCTAAGCTATATATAATACCTAGTTTGAATTAAAAAACACTTCATTTTATCTTGCTTCACTTGTTGTGAACTTTGTGGTAGATTTCACATCTAGAGATTCTAGGTTGGTTATGAAGACCAAAGTGTGCTACCTTTTTCACCTAAGAGCTTATTTGATTTTAGACAAAGTTATTACATTTGAGAAAGTTGTTACATTTCCTTAAATCCAAGACCGTTCTATAAGTGAAACTCCATTACCATGATAAATATTATTATCTATTTAGATAGCCTCACACTTTAAGATCCTTAGTTCACTATGAATTATGAAGATCAAAGGTGTGTTATTTTTTTCATTAAAAAATGTTTATCACTATGGAAAAAATACATGTCTACCATTAAGTCAATGGATTTGTTTCTTTCCATATTGCCTTCCCGTGTAGAAAATAAAAGAGACGATAGCTTGCCATATAGAACCACCTTTTCCTCCAACCAACTTGTTCCAATTGCTTACAACAGGGAAACCATGACCATTATCCATTGCTCGTTGATCTGGGCCCTCTACCTCTTTCTCATAACCACGAGGTGCTAGAGTATGGGCATAGAAACATAGAACAACCTATTACTATTATTGTTATGAAATGCACACATGTATCTTTAATACCTTATTATTTCAGGGCTAAAAATAACAAGCCAATAAAAAGAGTACTTAAAAATGAAATTGGAAAAGAGTTCAATTGGAATTAGTTCTTTAACAATAATTGGAGAGTTCAATTGGAATTAGTTCTTTAACAATAATTGGAGATTATATTATTATTATCTCTCAAAGAGGGCGTTTACAAAATTTAAAGGATATAGTTACACACATTCTTCATCTAAGAATAATGGGTTTGTTACCTCGAATCCCCTCTATCGACAACATAACTCCTTAATGGATTGATTGGCTAATCAAGCTTCTCTTCTTGCAAAAGGGGGATATGCTAGAAAATTGTGTCCTAAACTTTGGCTATTTGGCTTAATCCTGATGATCTTGACAATAAATAACCCTTTCAGTTTGCTTTCTTATATTCTTATGTCGATTGCAATTCTTATATCATTAAGGCCTAATTTCATTGAGTTTCAAATTACCAGGACAAGTGGATATGGTCGGTCACTCTTGGAGTTAATGCTCCTAATTATCACATGCTCTAGACAAATGGGCATAATTGTGACTTGTGTGTAGGAATAGGATCTTTTATTTTTGGAATCAGTCTACATCCTCATCTCCTAAATTTTCTTAATAGCGATGGGAGGATGTATTTGTGGTTATCAATCATAGAATGGTGGGATTTAATGCGAGGTTTTTTTCCACCACCTTTTCTTTGGGAGTGTGGCCTCTGTCCCTTTCCAATGCTTGATTTTCCGAGTGGGTTGATGGAAAATTCCTTTTTCTCTGCCCTCTCTTGTTTGGAGAGTCTAGGATGCCAACTCAAATTAGGTCAAATGCATAATTTTCGTTAATGTGTTTGTTGAATGCTTTCCTTTGTTGGTAAATGTGAACTCCTTCGAGTGTAATGTCTTTCATGAGGGTTCTAATGTTATTAATTGTGTTGTAGTTGGTAATAGACACTGTGTTAGGATTAATTAATCCTCCATTGTACAATATAGTCTATTTGGTATATTTTCCTAGCTTAGGGGTAATTATTATTGTACTAGAGTGTGGGGGACACACATAGAGGTTATATGCCACTTAATGCATGTGTATGCATGAGTTTATGTGCCTATCAGACTAATCCCTACATTATAGTATCCCACTCTGAGTGCCACCAACAGCCTCCATGAGTTGGTTGTGGTAGGTAAGAAGTTATGCTTATTTAACCTTCATTTTTCAGTTAGCCTAGTTCCATTTTTGCATGCATGAAGGGAAAGTGGCACCTTTTTTCCACCTACCTCATCATTTAACTGATTGTAGACTAATTTAGACATCTGAAGTTAGAATAGTGGATTCCAATAGTGATCTAGACACACCAAGTTAGCTAATCATTCAAGTTTAGTTGGTAGATTTGAATCCTATCCACATGATTCCAATTCTACCTATTGTAACACCATTGTTGGTATATTCAAATCCTATCGACATGATTCGAATTCTACTTATTGTAACACCATTGTAATATTGATTAATGAATGAATATTAATGTTGTGATTATCTTAGCAATTCTTGCCCAATTTATATGAAATTTGTGGCATAAATTTCATGTTCAGTGTACATTCTCTTTTATTATTCCATTGCATAATTCCCTTCCTACAACTTTCATATTTGCATGTAGATCAATGGTTTACAAATTTAACACAGAGTTTGGCATTGATAAACATTCCTTCCTAGTCAGTGGTGTTTCTCTTCTCTATTGGTCTTTTTGAATTTTCAAACGTTAGTTCTATTTACAAGGAAGAAGCCTATGGGATTAGGGGAATCCCATTTTTGGGTTCTGTAGGGCATCCTTCTTGTATTTTTGGAGTTAATTTTCTTGATATCTTAGTGGAAGGGGATTGTAAGAATTACTTATCTATAGCTTGGTACTATGGGTTTGTTAATTTGAATGTTTATGAGAATACTCTAGAATTTCATCGGTCGTATTGATTTCTACAACACATTTGGGGTTATTAGTCTAATCCTTGCAGAGAATAATCTTTCCTTTTAGTCCCTTAGTGATAAATACTTTGATAATTTAGTGGGAGGAAAAATACAAAGTCTTTATAGAAATCTTGGTTATAGGGCTCTCTATAATGTTGTTCTATTGAGTTATGAGGCTATTGTTGATCAAATGGATGTTCAAAGGAGTATGGATGAGATTTCATACAAAATTGGCACCTTGTAGGCCAACATATACGACTTATGTCATCTTAGAGGGATGAGGTCTCACGTGGAAGGTTTTATCGACTATATAGTATATTATTGCACATATTTCAGCTATGGATTCTAATCTCGATGACATAGAGAAAATTACTCGTCGCATTACTGATTATACTTCAAATCTTGATTCTTTTTTAGATGAGTTTGAAGGGTCTATGTGTTTGTGTGATGATCAACTAAAAGAAATTTCAAATTTGGCTTTGAAGCATGAAGATATTTTAGTAGGAAGGAATTCCAATTTGTATGAAAATTTTGAAGATAAGAATGTTGATGATTTTTTCATGCAACCCCGTGGTGTGAACAATGATAGTTCCATTGATGAATATAGTCAACATGATAGTCTAACAAGATCTCAAGCCACTCCCAAAGAAACACTGGGCACCTATGACATGGAAATGGATGATAATAGGGAAGCTTCTCTGAATGCAGACGATTTTCTTCCCGATCATGATGAGGATTGCAACTCTTAGGATATTGAAGACTCTGCTCATGATGTTCAGAAATCAACTAGTGACACCATCTCTTAGTCTGTTTTTTCCTTAATGTTTTTTTGCATTTTACTTCTAGGATTTTTTATAAGAGTTTATAGTATTTTGGGAAATGATGTTTTCTAGTACAAGTTTAACTTTCGGATGACTCTAATTAATACTTTTTCCATCATGGATCCTCAGAAACTTTGTTGAGGAAAATTTTATACTATTTCATTGATTTTTTCAGCCTTTATTAATACATAATTAATTGTTTTTGTTAAAAAAAAAGATGGAACTATGCTAGTTTCACTATTACAACTACTTAAAATTTTGAAATTAACTTTTGTAAATTCTCTCATTTTATAATTCATAAGAATGGCCACATTTTTTAACATTTTTCCCACCCATGTGTCATTTCTCATCGTGTATCTTCTTCATATTTTGTTTAAACTGGTTTAGATTAACCAATTCAGTGATACAGTGTGCATGATCATAATAAATTTAACATTCCCCCCCCCCCTTTCAATACTATACACATTCAAATCTAATGAAATTATAAAAATACATTAATTGTATATATTTATTATGTACCCGAAGGGAGGCAATATAATTTTCACGAAGGTAGTATTATTCATGTCGGTAAAAGTAAAATTTATGTATTTCTAAAGTCACAACTATAGTTTGTAATTTTTTATATTATTTTACTAACCTTTTTTATTAAATGGGATTGGTTCGTACTGATGATCTCCACCTCGTAAAATGGTGCCCAAGATGTGGTTCCAAGATGAGATCAACATACATTTATTAAAATCATAACACTACAGAAGCTCATTAATTAATTAAGACCATTTTTAGGTTGTTCTTCACATTCTGCCAACTATGAGTTCCCACCTGTGCCTCCAGCTGAAGCCCCTACTCGCCTTTGGAATTAAATCCCTTCCCTGAGCTTCATCCCCCACTGGTGCTATCCCACCACCACCTCCGGCTGAACCCCACCCACCACTATGGAATTCATTCCCTTTTGACTAACAATTATTCATATTCCCCCAACTGGAATTCATTGTATGCACACAACTTGATGTGCCATGCCCCCAAACCATAGATAATTCTCAATACTAATGTAATTTTAACCCTATAAATATAGGACCCTTAAACCTTTAGGGCCATACATTCAAAACTAGACTGTCCATCCACAACTTAGACTGTACCTCCAAACCTAATCTTATGCTTATCTAAAACTAATAATGGATAGGTTGGATCTCTAACCCTATCCTTCTATGTTCAAACAAACCCAATTGTGCAGTACCTATGGACAGAAGGAATACTTTAAGCCTTATACAAAAGGAAGTTTCTACCTCCAACCCTGGTCATTTACCCTAAAACCTTAGAACGAGTTGAAGCACTCGAAGCACAACCATGAGCATAAGAAGTAGAGGAAAAGACATCTGAGTAGTTGAATCATAGGTGGATAGAGAATTTGTTTACCTGGAACCCATTGAAGTTTATCCACTGGAAGGAACTGAACCCGTTTAAGTAGAGTTCGGAGAATCAGAGGGACCAAAAAATGAAGTACACTAGATAGGAGAACATGTTTTTGAATGATGGATCAGAGAACAACAAATTGAGGTCCACTTTATACTATATATTGTCTTGATAGATTCCTTTATTAGTTTTCCTTTAGGTTGAGTTATCAATTGATTTCCTTCTTTATCAATCGGTTGTTACTTATGATAAATCAAGGTGGAATATGGATTGTGAAGGTATTAGTCAAATCAAAACTCAAAACGAACCCAAATTCTTTGCAATTTATGATCGCTCAGGCCTTTAACAACTTTCTCAGGGTTACTTTCCAAGTCATGCTTATAAGCCACATATGTGTTGGCTTATGAATATGCTTAAACGCATGATCTTACATTATGAGACCAACAACATTTAGAAAGTAAAATAAAGATATCCCCGACCTTGTTATTCTCAATCACCAAAGTCTTAAAACCTAAATAATACAATTTCAATCTTTTACTCTCCAACGAGTCATTTCTCTCAAGGAAATTGGTGGATTATACAACGTGCTCCATGAGATTTTAATTCAAAATTATATGCATATTCCATACATGTAACAACAATTACTAACTGGATTTAATCCTCAATTAAATCTTTTAAACTCAAACGATTTCTGGGAAATTTAATCCTCAACTGCAATTACTAACTGCCCTTAATCCTCGATGCATTCTTATAAACTCAAACGATTTGGGGGAAATTTAATCCTTGGATTTCTTAATTTTAGTCGTTTATTTATGTTCCGCAAATATAATTTATACAATCCATTTAATGATATTAAAACAAAAATAAATTATCTTGCAGATAATTGACAATGGATTTATTCATGGTTTGAATTGTTATATGTTTAGTTTAAATTAGAGAGTTTAATTGTGAAAGTCATTCATAACTATTGTTGCCGACATATTTTTCGACGTTCCTTTCATAGTTCAGTTTTTACTACTTTCCTTTGGGTTTGTACTTCCCTTAATTTATTCCAAAGGATTTAATACTTTAGTTCATTTCTTGTAGCAAAACATGAGTTTTTTAAAAATTATTTCTATTTCATTATTACTATGAAAGGGCGGGCTTTCCTTTTCTAAGTTAGAACCAAACTTTATTTTAATTTCTCTAAGGGTTGTTTTATAGGAATGTTCTAAGTATTCCATGCATCATTTTTTTATTTTCTTTTGCAAAAATAAATTGAGAGAAAAGACATTATCACTGCATATATATGAAGAAAGATATACCCTTAATCTTTTATTGAAAAAACTTTTTTTTTTCTTCTATCATCTTGGATGTAACTAAGGACCCCTTAGTTGGTTTGTCCAAAGCATGGGCCATATTTAGGATTTTGGAATGAATTATTCTCATAGGAACTAATAGTTTTACAGTGCCTCCAGACGTGATCAAGACCCTTATTCCTAAGAGAACAAATGGTTCCCCGACCTGATTTGTATGCACTTTGAGCTCCAACCCCTCAATGTATTGAATGAATGATAAAAGAAATTGGTGAAATTATTCAATAATTTTTTTATTCATTGGAAAGAACATAGTTGTTGGTGGTGTAATACATCTATTGTGACCAACTAGTTGAAAAGAGACCAGATTTACTAGATCCCCTTGAGTACTAGGTAATTGAGTTGTATTGGTACTAGTTGTGTGAATAGAGAACCGTTAAATACCAGTGAGAAATGATTAACTTAGTTAATTGGGTATCTAGTTGAAGGGCACTCGCACGAAGTTGGTTCCACTTTTTAGTGCCACTTTAGAAATTGAAAATGCACATCCGAAATGTAAATCTATAACTCATATGCATTATTGATGCTATGTTTGGAAAACTTGAGCCCAAATTCAAGGCTAAGGTTAGTTAGCCAATATCACATGTGGGATATATCGCATTTGCGATTTGTAAAACCAGACAAAAAAACCAAAGGCCCATGGCCTCAATTTCTTATTTGCACAATGAAGGCCACGATATCGGGACAACAAAAAACTGCACCAGTGATTTGAGTTTGAGACTTTGGAGGCGCATTTGGAGGGTAATTTGCAAGGGCTAATTCAGAACTTGGATGCAATGGAAGGTAAGTACTCATTTCCTTCACAATTGCTTTCAATTTTTGTTTGTTTTTGTTAATTTTATAGTTTTTATATTTGTTAAAATGAAGTAAATAAATAAAATTTGAGTAAAATCAAACAATGATATATTGAAACAATTTTTAATTCGTTGTTTTAATCTTAATAGATAACAGAAATGTTGAAGTCAATGTGCAAAATGAACCCACTAATAACCAAGAACCAAACCCAAACACGGAGGGGGAACCAGACCAGGATTCAGAGATTCTGGCTTGTTTGGGTGCATTGAGGCACCTTAGCTCATTTTTTAGAGGGGGGGCCATTTGAGACAATCATTAACCAAGGCATTGGATACCATAACAAACACAATTTCCAATGCCCAGGGAGTACTATACAACATTAGATCGTACAGAGAATCCATGAGGTAATACTATTTTGATGGTTTGAGCTATAAAGATATCATAAAACTAAAGATAACCAAATACCAATTGTTTTCATTATTCTGATACCCTAGCACCATATTGGTTCCACCCACCAGTCGAGCACACATTTCCATAGACTAGTGCTTCGAACCAAATGAGAAATCCAATTGGATGGATTGTTGGTACATGGTCTTTGATGAAGACCCTCATGGGAATAGAGACATCCCACTCTATATCCTGAGGAAGTTGTATGCATAATTTATCTTGGGGAAACATGTTAACTATTTTGATATTTTAGATTTCTAGGGTGTGGGTCATGGGATGCCCCAAGATAGGGAAGGGGCCAAGACTCATCCTAACCATGTGCCATGCCCTCCATGCACACCAAAACCCCCTCGAGTATATCCTCCTATGATTCCTATGATTGATGATACACATGATGCCTTATTCGAGTTGGTAGATACATTGCTTCAACATGGGATTGTTGTCCAAGGAAATGTAGGCCAAGGGGTTGGCACTTCTGAGGCTAGCGCATCCCACACTCAGGGTCCACATACTAAGTTTCTAGACCGTACTAGAGGTATAGATCGCACTGGAGAAGCAGAGAATTCAAAGCGTCGTGTTATTCCACACCCTTGAACATTGTGTGGAGGAATATGCTATGGGCTAGCTTCAAAGTTCCGGGATGATGGATTACTTCAAATATGTAAGTAAAAATCACTCTTTTAATATTATATTATGTTTAATATCACAATTTTAGATTGTTTCATAGTTTATTTCTAATTAATTATCTAACAAATTATGTGAACAAATATACAACTAGTGTCCCATCACACCCTGGATTTGCACAGTCCGACGAATGATGTTGATAACATTGATGAAAAAGTAAATGCTACATATGGTTTTGGTGCTTCACCATCAGTTGTAAGAACTTTACTTTTTAATTTGCATCATTATTTACATATTTATATTAGAGATTGCAACATTCAATATGTCCTAATATTGATACAATATGCCTTAGAGGAAATTTCAACTCAAAAGGGGCCTTTTAATCCTAATTCAAATTCCATGTTATCATGTGTTAGCCAATGAAATTGATTTAAATTTCAAATACTATATAGGTCTTAAACAAATTTTTAATATAAATTTGGGGATAGGTATCATAAAAAAAACTATTTTTTTCATATTTTCGAAATTTTTCCTTGTGTTTTTACTCAAATTTCAATCAAGAGAGCTCGTTGGATGCGGAATTAAATGTTGCATCTAGGAGGACTCACTCAGCATACTTTTGACAGACCCCACTACCCCACAAATAAGAAATACCTGAAAAAATGTGATGATGATGTCATCATCACATTTTTTCATGTATTTCTTGATTTTGGGGTAGCGAGGTTCATTAAAAGTATGCTGAGTGGGTACTTGTTAGATGCATCATTTAATTCTGCATCCAATGATCTATGTTGATCAAAATTTGAGTAAAAATAGAAGGATATATGTCGAAAATACGAACAAAAAAATAAGTTGTTTTCTTTTCTTCCTCCAAAATTAATAATATTATTTTATTATTTTAACTATTATTTTATTATTTTCCTTAGGAGGTCCATTTTGAGTTGAAATTTCCTTTAATGTTTTATGTAGGGTGGGAAGGATGAGTTTGTGGAATCCTAGCCAAGTCCCTCGAATGTAGAGGAAGATTCCGAGACACAGGTATTATTTTAATTATGTTTTTAATTATGCTTTTAATAAGTCAACATATATTCTTTTAATTATTAGAAATTTTCTAATTGTATGTTTATGTTTTGTTACGTTGCATGATATCTATGCCAGCAGAAGGACCTTTTTGATTGGGGACCCTCCTCTTCCCCCCTGAGGTACATGTATGTTTCGCTTTCTTTGAAAAAAACATTTTTCGTCCAATATGTATATGTCTCATTTTATTTGTATTATATGACATTGAAATATGTTACTTTATGTAGACATCTATTGAGCTAGTGGTGCTTGAAGAGCACCAAATCCAGGTTGTTGGTGACCCACCTCTTCCCCCCAGATACATGTATGTTTTGCTTCTTTGAAAACATTATTTTTTGTCCATGTAGTATGTGTCTCATTTTATTTGTATTTGCTGACATTGAAATATGTTACTTTATGCAGGAATCTAGTGGGCCAGTCGTGCTTGAAGAGCACCAAATATAGGTTGTTGGCGACCCACCTCCCCCCAGGTACATGCATGTTCCGCTTTCTTTGAAAACATCATTTTCCTTCCATGTAGTATATATGTCTTGTTTTCTTTTTATTACCTGAAATTTCCATATGTTACTTTATGTAGGCTGCTAGTGAGGCAATGGTGCTTGAAGAGCACCAAATCAATGTTGTTGGTGACCCACCTCTAAGCCCCCACCAGGTACATTTATGTATCGCTTTATTTTAATTGTGCTTTTAATGATTCAACATGTACTTTTTTAATTATTTGAAATTGTCTAATTGTATCTTTATCCTTTTGTACATAGGAACGTAATTTTGATTATGTTGTTTACTGATCAGCCTTCTCCGCTAATAAATATAGAAATCCTTTTAGCTCATTGTCAATTGTTCCACCCATTGGTTACACACCTCTTCAAGACCCCCATGTATATTTATATATTGTTTATCTTGCTTATATTTCTTTGTGTACATGCAACTATATTTTTCCTTGTTGCCCCCATTGATATGCTGACATTGACATATATATTATTTTATGCAGCTTGATAGTGAGTGAGTGGTACTTGAAGAGCACCCAATAGGGGTCGTTTCTCACCCACCTCTCCCCCCCCAAGGTACATGTATGTCTCACTTTCTTTGAAAAAGTCATTGTCCCTCAATGTAGTATATAGTTTTATTTGTACATGCAAGTATGTTTTTCGTGCACCCATTGATTTGTTGACATTGACATATATATTTTCTTATGCATCTTGATAGTGAGCAAGTGGTGCTTGAAGAGAACCCAATCGGGGTCACTGCTAGCGAGGCACCATCACTAACACCATGACCCACCATAAATTACTCATGTACAGTAAGTAAAAATGTTATATTGGTTTGGAATTTGAACAACTATACATAGAATTTTTTTAGGTTGGTAAACTAACTTACAAATTTTGGTTTTTCTACAATCTCAAAAAATGAGACATGTCCCTCTTATTCAGCATTGGGGATAACTAATGAGCAGCCAAAAAATAAAGATAGACTTCTCACAAGACATTAATAGTGACAGTGAAAGGGGGTATAAATAGAATTAATGTATAGGGGGGATACATACATGTAACATTTTGTTTGTATACACAAATGTACAGTTTGATCCACTATTTTGTATTATGGCCATGTGGCATGCCAATTTTTAAAAGATTATTTGTGTGTATACAATATAAAGCAAGGTTCAAATTTATATATATGGTGGACTTGATTTTGGAACATGATATTTATATTAACATATCCTACTAACTATTTGAATATTTCCAATATGTCAAGGAAGAATTTATGACTCACCCAACTAAGAGAAGTAACCATTAAGTAATCCATTGGAGACAATCACTAGACTCCACATCATAAGTTGTTCAGGACATCCTACAAAGATAATCAAAACTTCATACAATACCAAGATAAATGAATTGTATCTACGAAAATAAAAATGATATATAACTTCAGAAATCCATCCTTAATGAAATACCAAGATCATGGTTCAATTAAAAACCCATGTAGGGATATCATCAACTTTTTAACATTATAACCATTCCACAGACTAGCTAAATTCCAGACACTAACATCAAAACATCAGAACACTAACATCATAACATCATACATGTGTTTCTACTTCTAAGTCATCCATGCATGTGAACTTCCACTTGTGATCCATGTTCAACCGTATTCATTTTGTTTCATGTATATAAACCTAAAGAGTTCATGAAACCCTAGTTATATCATAACCATACCATAAACTACCTAAATTCCATACACTAACATCATAACATCATAGCCATACCAATAACATCATAACATCATAGCCATAGCACTAACATCATACCATCATACATGTGTTTCTACTTCTAAGTCATGCATGCATGTGAACTTCCACTTGTGATCCATGTTCAACCCTATTCATTTTTTTCATGTATCTAAACCAATAGAGTTCATGAAACCCTAGTTATATCCTAACCATACCATAACCTACCTAAATTCCATACAATAACATCATAACATCATAGCCATAGCACTAACATCATAACATCATACATGTGTTTCTACTTCTAAGTCATGCATGCATGTGAACTTCCACTTGTGATCCATGTTCAACCCTATTCATTTTGTTTCATGTATCTATACCTAAATAGTTCATGAAACCCTAGTTATATCATAACCATACCATAAACTACAGAAATTCCATACTACTAACATTATAAAACTAACATCATAACATCATATATGTGTTTCTACCTCTAAGTCATGCATGCATGTGAAATTCCACTTGTGATCCATGTTCAACCCTATAATCATATGCTAGGAGACCAACGGAGTCGACGGTTCTTTGATCCAACCTCCATTTTCTGAGTTATGTCTAGTTGAAAGTTGCATGAAAATGTCGTTCATGGACACTTTGTGGCTTTCAGTCCAGGAGCGAAAAAAAAACGGAGTAGAAAAATTGCATGTCATTGACTCCTGCAAGTCTACATGGGAAAGGACAATATGGGAATCCTACCAACAAAGGCACAGTTGAGGGTTTTCATACGTTGACCCACCAATGCTAGAGTTGCATTGAAGGAAACTGAGAAAAACCCTAGTTTACGAAATCAATGCACAGTGAAGTTACTGGGCCTTAAAAACATGAGGGAGAGGACCACCTAGAGGTAAACGCATGCCAGGAGACCAACGCAGTCAACGATCCAACCTTTGGTTTCTGAGTTATGTTGAGTTGAAAGTTGCATGAAAATGTTGTTCAGGGACACTTTGTGACTTTTGGTCCAAGAGTGAAAAAACAAATGGAGCAGCAAAATTGCATGGCGTTGGATCCTACAAGTCTGTATGGACAAGGCCGATATGGGAACCCTACCAACAAAGTCACGGTCGAGGTTTTTTGCATAGTTGACCCACCAATGCAAGAGTTGACCCAACAATGTAATTAAATGTACATTAATATAAAAAACATTATAAAAAAAGTAAATGTCAACAACTCGAGAGCATGTTATTTTCCTATTTCTATTTGTTGGTGTCTAAAGACATCAGTTTGTTCTTGGCACCTCCAATGTGCCATAGATGGTGTTTGTATCCTAGGAACTCAAAAGGATAAACATTATTACTCTCATAAGAAAATAAAGAGATCCCAATGAAAATGTGCAAACATGATTTATAGATAACTCACCTGAGGTTGTGCAATCGTGTTTATAGTGTCCAATATCCTCTGAATAATATTATGTCTGTGAATGGTATCCGTCAATCATAGGTTTATTACATTGGGAATAAACTAAGGCTAAATAATTTAAATTGTGTTTCAACATGCACTTTAAAGGTTAAATAACACACCTGACAATCTAGCCACACTGGACAATCTAGTAACACCTGACAATGCACTCAGTCAAGTAGGCCATCTGGATTATCTCTTCTGTCAATGGTGTCCATCAATATTTTGTGCTCTATATGAGGTAGAAAATATCGTACATGTGACCTATTTTTGTTCGAAAGTGTGTGCATCTTGATGTTTATACCAACTACTAGGTTGGTGAAGTGGTATACAATATATCATGGTCTATAATCTCGATATACATACCCACCCTTCCTTTTATGTTGTGCTACTAACGTCAAGTACTCCCCTTTTATAACCATCAATCCAGTTGGGAATTCAATATTTTTATCATCTGTAACAAGTTCGAGAATGGTTTGTTACCCCTCTAAGAAACGTGCCAACCAATAGTGATAACTCCATTCATTATTTTTTGGGGCAACCACTACATATATCTGACTTGTGAAAGGAAATAGGTCGAGCTAACAACACATAAATTAAATTTATAATTTAGGTACTACTAATTTACTTTTTTGTACCTACTTGTATGAGATCTGATATGTGATCATAGTCTATAGAAATGTGTGTCTGATCATCTTCCAAATGGTCTATTTTATTAACCCCATTGAAATCAATGCCAAGTGTCACTCAATCCCATGTATCAACTATATCTGTATATTCATAATCATCCCATTCATCGATTCTATAGTAACTGCAAAATAAAGCCTTCAATCTTGTCCAAATTTGTAGGGCTGAGTTTTCTAAGCTTCTAATTGAATGAAACTATCAAGTTCCATGCACTGTGTTCACGTGATGTGTTTGGTATCGGTACACATTTTTCACCTCCCAGAATATTCTCCACACTAGGTGTTTCCTTGTTGGTTTTTCTCCCATGACAAATGCACACCATTTCACTATAGATGCAACATCTCTAAGGAGAGCACCTCTCAAATTCATCTCTTCCCTTCAAAGGGAATTTTTTATGCAGGAACCAGCACCATCATGCTCTCCTTTTCCATGACCGGTTTCAAAGTAGTTCCATATATGTGGCACCTTGTATTCAATGTGCAACAAACACAACCATTGAAATACACATGCATTCTTGAACTATCCAGCATAACCATCTAACCAAATGAAATGATGATAAAATGGTATATCCATACCTATCACATGATCATAGAATAATTTAAAGCAATGCTTCACGTAATGGATGTCATGGGTTCGGTCGTCACTTATGTAGAAGTGAATTTATTTCAGTATCACATGTTTCTCTTCATTGTTATTTGGCCCATGTCGATATATGATATGGAACATTATGCTTACCTACTCTGAGTGATATTATTTCCTTTGTATAATAGTATTGTTCCGAGAGGGAAGGTGTCCCACCATATTCTGAATTTCTCATTTTTCCACTGTGCCATATTGACATGTTGAATGTAATGCTGGATATTTCCATGAAACTCTGAAAAAAAATCACATACTTGTACCTAGTGTAAAAAAATAAACAGTGCTATAAAAAAACATAAAAATATGTACATGTAGTCACGTGTGAAGTCACCAATTTAATCTTCCTTCTTTCTTTCCCATCATGTAGCTGATATATCTCATACTGATAGGTCTGCTTATCGACAATCGCATTCCCAAATGCTTTATATTCACTCTCATGGATGCAATCAGACCATAATGATAGCCCTCCATAATTGTTGCAAGAACCCTCTACACATTGTTTTAAGTAATATGTATTCCAATTTTGCCTCGGACACATCATGCTATGGATGAAATATGTGGATAACATTGGTGGTACTGTACTTGAGCATTCCTGCACATGGTTAGGATGCAAAAAACAACGTATATGTGCAAATGTATGATAATATTGATCAAACTCTATGTGGTATCTACAACAACAAGTGTTCTTGATGATATTGATTATAACATATGAAGGCTTTCATTTTTCAAAATATCTTTTCCCAAGCCTTAGCTCTACATGGGAAAATTTAAAAATCTCAAACAATTGAGTTTGTGTCATGTCAAGATAATTTCTAACATGAGGTTCATTGTACATAGAACCCCTACAGTGTTTTAACACATCCTTTGTGTTAGAAGAAGGCCTAGTGTTATCGTGCCAAAACATGTGCACTAGTCCCTTGACTGCTTCAACTAAATTCATGTCTTTGCGGCGCAACCTACTGCTAAATGCCCATAATGTTTCCATTTGTCCCTCTACATCAAGGTTCTCTCTTCTTACTTAATATTTTTTAAGTGTCTTTGGATGTAAAGGAACAATTTGTGATGTGCATTTAAGTAAAAAACACTGTCTTGTGGATCTACATACAATTGATTCAGCCAATACGCAGCGAGCCACATTACAATTCTGTGAACAATTTTTTTTACCAATCGATGTGAATACAACAACAAGATATTTAACAATGTGATTAATTGATTCGATATTATTCAATGTTCTTATGCCTAACTTTATTCTAACAGTTTCCATATTTCTAGATTTAAGAAAAGCTAAAAACAATTGGCATTTACTAGCTTCGGATTTGTTATCAAAATATTGTTTCATTATTTGAGAACAATGACAAAGGATAGTGCGTTTAGCCACCTTACCTTCCATGGAATTCAACTCGTTCTTCTCCACTTGTATGAGTTTAGGAGTTATCTTTGATTTTGATGCAATATTTCTTGTCGTTTGAAATGCTAGAGTGACATTTACATCCACTACATGATGACAACTTTGAATAGGAGATTGAACCACCTATCATGGTTGTTGTAGAGTCACATTTCCATCGGGAGTAACATAATTATTAAACTCTTCACAAGATTTTCCATTTAATAATGGACCAAGAGTATCATCTCCCCTATAACCATGTTCCTTTAATGTTTCATTATCTTCCTCAGCCTCTGCATTAGGTATTTGTTGAGCGGGAATGCGAACTATTTTCTCATCCAATGAATGTCGATGATTTCTTAAATCTTCCCTCTTCTTTTCTTTTTCTTTTTTATTTTCAGCTTCTTCTGGTGTAAGCACCTTACTCACTGACTTTCTATCTCTATTATGTACATTCCCCATTGAAATCCACACAAACTTGTACAAAACCTATGGATTTTTGTAAGAAATGATTAAATTACAGGTTGAACAATTCTCTATGCATGGGTTCAGAAGAATTATGTCTTTTTCTATCGTAAACCTGGCCCACAGCACACAACCCAACATTTTTTATATAATACATATTTCATATGTGATATAACACATGTCTATTTTATCGCATATGCGATTTAGTGCATATCAAATATCTAAACTTGGTAACCTTATAATGGAACCCATACCAATGGTTAAGACCTCTAGACCTATCCTTGGACCATGGTAGTGTCTTCAGAACTATCAGTTGTCTGGAAATATTCATAATGGTTCCTATATGACCATGGTCAATGCCTCCTGAACAATATTCAATGCATAAAATAATCTAATGGCACATATATCCCATATTAAGGATAAATATTCCCTTTAAAGGGCATGTGTAGTGGTTTAAGACTTGCTTCGGTTACACTATTTTTCCATTACCATGGTTAAGACCCTGAGACCCATCCTTAGTGCATAAAACCTCATAATGACACCCATATCCCACTAAAGGACAAATATTCCATCTATAAGGAATGTGTGTTGATTTAGGGACTTATTGTCTTCTCTTCCATGACTATAGCCAATGTCCATATACCCATCCCTCCCATAGAAAAACCTATAATGGCACCCTTGTCCCATTATAATACCATTTAAACTCCCAATATTCCATCCAGATAGTCTATGGGGTGGATCATGGCCCAACATTGCATTGGTTAAGAGGGGGGGGAGTCAATGGAGTGAGAGGAAGGTGTAGAGGGAGACATGGGAGGGAGGGATGGGTAAGGGACATATATGGGGGGGATGGATGGAGGAGAAATATAAGGGGAAGGGAGGGATGGGTAGGGGAGAGATGTGAGGGAGGGATGGAGGAAGGACAAATATAAAGGGATGGGATTGGTGAGAGGTGAATAAATATAAGCTTCTAGGCATCTAGGACCACCAATAACACCTTAAACCACAATATGTTACCTCTTGAGGCCATTCTTAGCTTTTTGTGTAGGAATTGACACCATTAGGATGTTTTAATCACTAATGATGGGTTTAAATTAGTTATAGGCCTCGGGGCCATATGCATGGAAATGGGAGGAAACCCAAGCCTTGGGCCCTAAATGAATCCCTTAGCCATTGAAGGTCAATAAGGACAATTCAAACTACTACGGAGGACCTATTGATGGTATCCCTACCCAAAAACTGGGGATAATCATGCCATAAAAAGGTTTTAAATAGTAGACATGGCTCTCAAGGACTTACACATGGTTGATGAAGTAAACCCAATCCTTAGTCCATAAAGGAATATTATATCCATCAAAGGCCTAAAATGATACCTCGAATCACATCACATGACTTACAAGCACTAGGCATGGGTCATGTGTCCTTCGACATTGTTGGGAGAGTAAACATTGGGATTGTACTCTAAAAGAAAATTCTAGGAATCCATTACCATGAAAAGCACCTCAAATGACCAGCCATGACCACTTGAAGTTACCCTTTCCTTTGAGTGGTGAAATGGATGTCATTAGAAGGTTTTGGATAGTATATATGAATCCATGGGTATTGTACATTGTTAAGGTAGGAAACCTAGGCCTTGTACCATAAAGAAAACTTCTTAGAATATAGTTTTAAGAATGAAATTTGATCCACCATACATGACCTCATGAGCATATGCCATACATATTTGTGGGAGAAACCCTAAGCCATTCTTGAGCACAATGTATACATACTGGAGCCTCAATATAGTCAAGAGATGACACCTTGGCCTTCGGCCCTAAAAGATGCTTTTGTGTGTCCACGAACAAAAAAAATTCTTCAAAACAACATAAATGATCTCACAATCCTTATCCTCATAGTAGATGTGTTGGTACCATTAGGAATCATTTAGAGCTAGATATGAGTTTCGAGCCCGAGAGAAAGGTTATGCAATAAAACTCAATCATTAACTCTAAAAATCATCTTCTATGTCTTTAGCGCTATGAAAAAGCACCATGGACAAGCGCCGTGAACCTCCAATAATCTGACCTCGTTATCCACAACCATTCGCAAATTTTAGGATAAGCCTCATCCTTTTGCCACACTAAACCTCTTTGGAGGGGACAATAATTACCATTATCTTTTCTTTCTAGATGGGTTTTCTCCCAAAGACTGGTCCACTAACTTGGTATTTACTCTTTTTTACTCTCGTACCAAGCTAGTTAAGCAAAAACGCATATGTGATATGAATCACATATGTGATATGAATCACATATGCGATATGAATAATGCTAAAACACATATATGCATGTTTTTAAAATTTAAAAACTTGGCAGGAATAAGGTTTGGCATTATGTTCGAAAATAGCTTCGGACTACTGAACCTATTGGCTAGGACAAATAAACTAGGGCTATTTACTGTCTTTTAGAACTCTATCAAGATGATCAGTTTTGATGGCGTGTTTTTCTTTGACAAACACAATATTTTTTTATGAAAATTTAGAATATTATAGAGTATGATCTTAAAATTATGAATATGTAATTTTTTCCTTCAAATCTGTGTTTTAATTATTTATTATTATTTTTCTAAATGACACACGCTAGTTTTCGAAAATAGATACATTGATTGTTTTTTATATAACTTTTGATTGCCTTCACCATTTCCCAAGAAAAATATATGGTGCACTAGAAGAGAAAAAACTCTACAGTCTTATATATAGAAATCAAGGATTTCATTAATTTTTGCCTCTAAAGTATTACACCCGCCTATAACGGTTTCATTTCAAGATTTTCTGACTTCAATAATTAATAATAATAAAAAATAATTCATAAAAAATTATGAATAAATAGGCCCATATGTCCTTTATATGTCTGCAAGATTTTATATAAAATTTACATTATTTATCTCATATATTTTTGCACCCATACAAACAGATATGTTATGATATGCCGAAAAATTGAAAACTCAATTTCACATAAACTAATTTTATAATCATTTACACACATTTTTTTCGCATAAATGTTATATATTATGAAACCTGATTCAATTACCTATCTTTTGTCCTTTTACTTCATCTTCAAATATGTTAGGGAAGTACCCCTAATTCTCACCTAAATTCAGAGGTTCTAGGTTTTTCAAGTATTATGTGGCATCTAAAGTGTCTTTAAAGGAGTCCATGATTGTACATCATCCCTAAAGAGAGATCAGAGTTGAATTGGGGTAAGCTATTTAAAGATCTTGCTTTCCCATGCCTTGTTGGAGTTCTGGTCCTATCTATCTCTGGCATTGACTTCGATCCAGGGTTCATTTTTCGCTACTGATAATAGGTAGGCTATAATCCATAGACAACGATATGTGTAGCACCTCTACCATTAATGGGGAGGAATTTATAACGAGGAATGGAACTAAGAAACACCCTGTAAACATCAGGTAGCGTTAATAGGGATCTTAGACTCAAGACGGGCGAGGGAGAAAACTTGAAGAATTTATTTTTTCTATGTATCAATAATCATAATAAATTGTTGGAGTTAAATACAAAGTTGGAAATGGAGAATTGATGTAAGGATGAGGTAGCATTAAGAGCTCTCTTAGGCCCAAGAAGGGAGAGGGATCCAACTTAGAGAATTTATTTTATTCTATATCGACGGTCATAATAAATTGTTGGAGTTAAAGACACAGTTGGAATTGAAGAATTGATGTACATCATGACAACTATGGGTGGTGATATGACATAATTTACTATCTCTTAAGAGCTAATATAGGTAAAACTAGACAAGGTGTAATAAAAGATGGAAAAACAAATCTATCAATAAAGTTTTGACTGCAATTTATGGTGGAGGGAAGATAAGACAAAAACTGGTGTTTATGGTTTTAATTTAATTAAATTTTGATTTTGATTTTTTATTATTATTTCGTTTTTGGAGTTTTATAAATCGTTGTACTTAATATACATTAATATTATACGATATTAGGGGTATGGTGGTAAATACTAAAGAAAAATCGTGACCATGACTTGTCCATGTTCTCTACTATTGCTTACAACTAAAACTTTCCTTCCAACCAAAGTGCATGCAAAAAAAAATCTATTAAGCTAATCTCTAGGGGTGCGTTCCCCTTCAAATTGAATACACAAATCAATGGAATAACAACGAATAACATATTTCCCTCTTTAGTATTTGTGAAACTTCATGAATGTTGAGATCTTCATGCCACTGAAGTGATCGGTTGAAAATCGTAGCTACTACAAAATTTATTAGTTTATTGTCATTAATTTACAACTACATGTGGCAATGTCAAATGGTTCTTGTTTTAATTTAAAAAATATTACTTTCTCTTTTATTTTGAAATATTACGTTAAGAACATAAAGAAATACACCAACATTTAACTTTATTAATTTAGAAAAAATATAAACAATCATAATTTTGTTCGGAAAAATAGATTTTTCAATAAGTCTTCTTGTTCTTTACATATACAAAATAACCTTTCTATGTAATATATAAATACATTTTGAACTTATCACAAGTTATTCTTGTAATTTCTCAACGGATGCCTAGATGTTCATTAAATCTAGTACTTCATATGATACCATTACTTTGCATACACACTTCTAAATTTTCAATAATATTTTAATGTGTTTAAAAGAGTATTATTATGTATGTGTTTCTATATTATTTAAAGAAAACCAAATCATCCAAAATAATAACGTGGTCAATAAAGAAACAGGTTGAAGAGCTCCTCCTCATTGAAGAGCTCCTCTCCTCCCAACTGAAGAGCTCCTCCCTATGGCTCTCATTGGTCATTACCTTCCAGGAAGACAAGATCTTGACTAATAAGAGGAATTTTATATTTCAATTTAATATGATAAGACAATTGTAAAAAACATATTTAAATATAGATATTGAAATCAAGTGGACAATCAATTAAGTAGCAAGTCCCATTTGCAAATACTTAATCCTTTTCATTAATATTTTCTTCTTTCCATTATTTATATCTAACTACTTCATCAAATGTAGCAAGGTTAGAAGTGTTGTTTTTCTTAGCAATAAGATGTTATTAAATCATTTATCACCTAAACATAAACTACAATCATGTATAGGATCGCTGAAACAAACACTTTCACAATAGACAAAATTTTACCCTAGGAAAACCCTCTCATGAGAAAAAACCCAATAAATTTCTTTAGATAATATTATTCAACAATATACAATGTCTAACCTAGTTCCCAACACTAGTTACGATGTCTATCCTATTTCCTAGGACTTATAGACACTTCCTCCCACCCGGGATCCACTATTTTACAACACATTGTGCATGCATTCTTATTTTTTATTTTTATCTTTTATGGGACAAAATTTTAATTTTTTTTATTTTTATGGGACAAACAGACACTTCCCTCCCCACACATGTTGTAGAGATGTGCCCTTCTGTACGCAACTAGCAAGTGCATTACAAATAACTAGAAAGTGCGAATAATGGTGCAAAAAGAACACCATAATAAGAAGGTAAAGTGGATGTGATGTACTTGAAAGAGAAGTTGAAAAGTGTAAAAAAATGTAAAAGTGGAAAGTGTACAATATATATAACCTAGTTTGAATTAAAAAACACTTCATTTTCTCTTGTTTGACTTGTTGTAAACTTTGTGGTAGATTTCACACCTAGAGATTCTATCTTGGTTACAAAGACCAAAGTGTGCTACCTTTTTCACCAAGCCAATAGAGTGTTGAAAGTATTAGATGTAATTATGTAATTTCTCTAGTTTTCCACAGACAGGCTTGATCAAAGAAGTACTTCAAAGAGACTGATTATCCAAACCTATCGAATGGTTAAAATAGAACTAGGAATTTGGTTAAAATAGAACTAGAAACCCTTAATATTTTAGAAGGAAAGAGAAATAAGGGGTAGGGATTGAATTTCATGTTTCCAGCTCAGGAAAGTCATAAGTCAGGAAAGGAAAGTAATAAGGGGGTGCCAATCACCCACCCCACCACAGGGTACCCTTTCTAGTGGTGCCAATAAAGAGTAGGTATTAAGGCAGAGAGCGGTACCATATCTAGGGAACGACCTTGGATCAATAAAAAATATACCATAGGGAATAGATCCTCTCAAAGCCAGGACCTTGAAAAAAAACTAGTTTAGGGACAAAATTTTGGGAACAAAGAAGTTGAAATAAGTAGCGATATTTAAAAAACCAAGGAAAAGCAAACAATTTCATGGTTGGGGTAGTTATACACCTTAACAACTTGGAGAATATAGCAGAGACAACCATTACGGGAAGGGTCTAAGGTCGACAATTCAATGCCAAAACCCTCAAGGATTGGGGTTAGGAAAATTGGGGTGACAAACTAGGATGCATGCCCAAAGTCTTGGTTCTCTCCAAAGGTTGTTCATCTTGCATCTTAAGAAGCCAAAGATGCACAATGGGATCTCAAATAGAATTGGTGTATAGGCTCGGTACTAATGGCTTTGAAAATGTGGAGAACTCTGTTTGACAAGAAAAGAGATAAGTTAGACATCACCCTAATTTGAGTGTGACTTGAAAGTTTTCCCTTTGACTATTGGTCTTTGGATGTTTTCAGCGCCATTAGAAATATTGTGGGGGAGTTTGCTGCGATAGATATGTCATTTAAAAAAGTTGGACAATATGAAATTTTCTCGCATTTTGGTTAGACTAAACAACCATGAGGGTCTAAAGGAGGATATTGAAATTGAGCACAAAAATATTTCTATCATTTAGACATCAGACTATGAGGGGTTTCCATTTAGGTGTTGGCGGTGTCATAAATACAACAATTTACGAGGTTCATAACTTTAGACCTAGGTCTTCACACGGGGATGTTAAACATATAGTAGAAGGATTGGGACAAAATCCTTAAACCTTGGGAACTAGGAAGCAGAAGGGGTGAATATCAAACCTCCAAAAGGAACAGGAGAAATTAAAATATGATATGGCAGCTGGGAGACAATCCACCTTTGTTGGGGTTCTTAGAGTAGTGAGAACCCTAGCCATGTTTTTTTATAAGCAAGAAACTAGAACCTAACCCCTATATCATTGAAGATCATTATAAAATATTAAATTTTTTTCTACATACCTGTTAATATCATCGTCAAACAAAACTGTCAATGAGGATAGAGTTCAAGAAATATGTCCACATGAACTATAGCTCACAAAAGATAACAAGTGTTCAACCAAGCAATGGTGACGACTTGTGGTATTATGCCTCACTAGTTTGCAATGTTGAAACCCTATGAAACATAATACCATGACTCGTCCCCATTATTAGCCAACACTTATTAGCTATTTTAGATTTAGTGAATGGAAAGTGGCTAAGCCAACGCAAAAAAGAAAGGTAATAAGTTTGACTAAATAAGCTATTTTGATCATTGTACCTACATCTTCCACTATTTTGATAATTGTACCTAATAAACTATTTTGATAACGGTGACAATTCTTGGTATTTTGTTTCATAAGTTTGCCATGTTGCAACCTAATAAAACATAATACCAAGAGTCATCACCATTATTAGCCAACACTTATTAGCTATTTTAGAGTTATTGAATTGAAAGTGGCTAAGTCAACGTAAAAAAAAAAGGTAATAAGTTTGACTAAATAAACTATTTCGATAATTGTACCTACATCTTCTTTGCTAGGGCTTCAGCCAATCAAATTGGAGGTATGGGTGTTCATCTTTTGATCACCCAAGACCACTATTTTTGCTTCAAATTGGGTGTTGGTCTGAGTACAAACACTAGATTTGAACTACTTGCTTTTTGTCATCCTCTGCAACTTCCCTTTTCCAATCTCTCTCAAGAATGTTTGTGTTCACACACATTTCTTAGCTTCAGTTGAAAACACCAATCGTTCTCTTTTACAGTACTCTTACTGTATATTTCCTTCTTCAAGAGACACTTCTCTTAGTTAAATGAGAACTCCAGTTCTCTTATGTACACCTCCCATGCACATATACGGCTGTAGCAATCTTTTTCCTTCTGCTAACTTCGCTGTTATAGTCCACAATGTTCTATTTCCGGAACAATCATACTCCTTCTCTCAAAATGGAGTTTCTTTCCCTAGTATACCATTTCTTCCATAACTGTATCATTAGTTAAATTGAAACAAAAAAAAAAATTCATTTTACCTCAATCGGATTTTCAAATCTGAACTTGTTATAAGCTCCTACATTACCAGGGAATAACTTTACTCATATTTCTCCTCCATGCTCTGTCACTGTCATCAGCCTTCTTGATTTTGTACCTGCAATCTTAAATTTACAATCAGCGTAACATCTATCATATGCCTTCAAGATCCTTGATCTTGTTCATCCATATACCAATGGATCATCCTTTGCTTGTATTCTGCTCCTTCTTGTCCACCCTTTCACCTTCTATTATCTGCTTCCAGGATCTTCTCATCTCTACCAATCTTTCTCAAAGAGAAAATCAGGCTCTGATACCACTTGATGCAGGCACCACCTGCCATAACTCTATGTAGACCTTATTTTTACAAAAAACCTGTTCAGAAAGTGAATTTCAGGATTACTCTCCAACCTTGACCAACTGTCACCAAATTTGGTAGTTCTGCTAGCTTTAGCAAAGACTCTTAAAAAAAATCAACAACAATTTCAAAAGGATTCTAATATATGGTTTATAAACCACTTACAGAGAATATTTTGGAGGTCCCACCATACACTTTAGACTTTTCTGTATTGAATAGGAACCGTCAAATCCCAAATATTGGATTCCAACCAATTTCAAAGTCGTATTGAATAACTCTTACGAGAAAACATAACCTCGTTAACCTCTGTCCACTTTAATTCTCCGTAATGCATATTTACTATGGATCAAACATAACTTGCATACATTTTCTGCTAATTACGCATAGGGACTTCCTAATAGATTGCTAACTGTATATTCACAAGATTTAACTATGATTCCATTGAATACGAAGGAACATGTAATAACTTATGATTTTATATAGTCGTATTCAAGCTGTAAATCGATTCCTCCTGGGCGATTCATAAAGTTTCTTCCTTCGTATCCGTACAACAAAATTAATTTCAATGCAATGGTTTCAAATGTCTCCAGATCTATCAAACGTATTATCATTGGGTAGATTGCTATGAATGCTTTCCTTTTAAGTAAACACAGTAAACAATTTTGAACACAAAGGTTTTCAACATTGAGAAAATCGAAATAAAAGCAATTTTATTTCCTCCATTGAATCTCTATAACAAAATTTTACTATCCATCTGCAAACCCTTAGTTTCTCTCTTCCCTCTCTATCCTTCTCGAGCTACCCAAGATTCTGTGAGTTGCCTCACCTCAAAATGAGCTAACAAAAAGCTCCTCGAGCTAACCTAAGCTACCTAACTAAATGATTTGGATCTGCATTAAATAAACCTCCAGTTCTATTCTAATTATGTTTACAGATCCTATAATTAAGGAACAAAGTCCTTAATAAAATCAACTGACCCCTATGAGTCATCAGTGACTCACTAACAAACTAAAAACTCTTATCCAAACATTTACAAGTGGAAAGGACAAGTGTCCTCATCCATATTATTCAATTTTTATTCAAGATAAAAGAATTTACAAGTGTTGAGACCCTAGGTCTCTCAATTCATATGACTTTGATCAAGACATGGATGAATTTGTTTCCATGAGCCTATGCTCCTGCATCACAAAGCAAGTTGTGTTTTACTCCAAATAGTGTTATGATGTATAGGAATCCTACAAACCTAATTGACTCAACAATGAAGTAGGTTTAGAGTCTAGATGTTTATATTTCTAAGTTAATTTTTTGTTTTAATTGAAGTTTCATGTGTGTGGCCTATTCATTACCACATTCACTTGGTCAATTTAGTACGGATTGGGATGAATTCATCATTTTTTACTGATCCATTCATTCATATCCTGATTTGCTTGGTTGGGACGAATTGACCATTTTAATACTGATCCATTCAATCATACTCACTAGGATAGTAGCATGAAATTTTTATGGAATTAATTATTCAGGAATAGAATGCACTATCAATTAGATATACCAAAATATATAATGATCGTATCCCTTACATAAAGGGTTTCACTATTTGCATTACATACACTGCAGCCAAAACCATGGGAGTGACAGACTACATCAACCCAAAAGAGCATGAGAAGCCCATTCAAGAGGTACTGCTACTTCAGATTATGGTTGTATATAATAACTATCTCTCTAACACAATTAGCTCAAAGCTCAGATTATGGTTGTATATAATAGTCATCTCTCTAACACCTATTAGCTATAAAGCTCATGGGAAGCTAAACACTTTGGCAAGTGATAAGAGACATGGTGGATGGCGGTGTGGATTACAGCTTTGAATGCATTGGAAATACAGATATATTGTACCAGGACTTTTTGGCCACCAATGATGTAAAACACTCTTTATACTCTTTTTTCAACTTTATTGTGACTCATACAAAAAGATACCTTGGACAAGGACATCAACACCTTCTGCAAGAGAGTAAGGTATTGCATGCTTAAACTTAGTTTTTTTTTTATTTTTTTTGGGTTTTATATGAAACAACATTTAAGATAGTTCAGTTAGGGTCAATTCTAACATCTACAGCGAAAAATATCAGAATAATGGTGAGGTACCATTACTGGAACAGGCCCTAATCATGGGAACATACTCAACATACTTGTTTTCTGTAGGCCTACAATCCATGACTGAGGAGGAATTGACCGCAAACAATGAACCATGTTGCTCAGATAAATTTGAAAAAATTGGCAGCTCTTTAGTGTTTTCTCTCAAATCCATCACTGAATGTTTAGAAACTTGTTGATTCTTCTTGCCTGTAATCTCAAACTCAGGTTTGTTCTCACTTGTATTCTCAAACTCAGCTCCCAAAATGTCTGACAATTTTGAATGTAAAGACTCTCTCTTTGAGCCCTTTGACACACTCCACATATTAGCCTCTGCTCGATCATCTGAGTTGCTTGTCAACTCACCAATGTCTGGTCCAAACAAGTTTCCTTCAGTGATCAAATTCTAGACTGAAACCAATGTCTATTAATTAAAATTTTCATGGAGAATTTTTGAATATGAATCGTAGGAAGCCATTGAGCAATCCATGACTAAGGAATTATAAGCTAGGATAAAGGATCAAGATGGAGGATAATTCCATACCCTTGCTACTCTTGTTATTTTTCTTATATTTCCCTAGTAAGAGGAAACTACTTGCATGAATGATAAGCATGTGATTGATGTTGTTTTCTTTGGATAAGTGATTAGAACATGAAAATGACATTGTACATGTAAGTGAATGAATTATTGGAGATTTCATGAATTAGTGATCATATTGAGACATATTATTCATGATAATATGTTAGGTATTCAGGGATGATAGTGCCACATAAGGGATATCAATAGCTTATTTCCTATACTCAATGATTATTACCTGATAATATATTCTGGTTGTTGATGTACTTATGAAACCAAGATTGATGATGTTGATGATATTGTTTCTATAATGATCTACCCATGAACAAGGGTATTGCCAACAACCATCAAATGTAACAACAAGGGTATCGATGGAAACCATGAAAGGTATGAGTTGGTTATGTTAATTTTCATAAGTACTGAAATGGGATTTGGTAAGAGTACCTCAACCATGTCTAATTATATGAATTGATCTATTTATGCTAGCTTTGGGAATGTTGAATGCATGTATGAATATCTTATTTCTATGTAGAGCATGGACTAAGTTGTGAACCTTTGATTCAATAAAGTTTGTTAAATTCTTTCATGTATTCATATGAGTGTGTGTCATAGTTAAACTAGTTAATAGTAATAACCAAGGATTAATGAGCGGTATACTCATGTTGTGGATGTGATGCCATGTGTGAGACCATGAGGATGTTGGGTTATGATTCCTTTAATGTTGCACAAGAATCCCATGAATCTTTTATTGATGTTCTCCTAGCATGAGACCTCTTTTTCATCACGAAGGGAGAAAGTGAACTCTTGATGTTGCAATCGGGTGAAGAAGGGATACACCTTGAAAATGAACAATTAAAGAAAGTAATAATCATAATATAATGACAATACAGATGTGTAACGATTGATGTGTTAATGCATGATTTGAGTTAGCATAACCTTTGGAAATCATTTTAAGAATGTTGTTTGTGATATTGTTACATGCATAAGTGATAATTCATTGCATAGAAATTCCAACAAGTGATTTTATATTTGAGTTATTGTGTGTAATTCTAGATTCATTTCATACTATTGAGGTTATGCAATGAAGAAATTAAGTGAGGAAGTTTCCATTGACTGCTAGATGTTTGAGATCTATGTTAGTAGGACATGTTGTAGATGGATTTATGTGATGATGGAAGCGACAATAAGACCATGAAATGATACAAAATACTATTACCTACAAATATTTAGTCAACATGAGCGTAAACTATGACCTCATAGTTAACTAAAATTTTGATTCTTTGTGGAAGACAGTTGAAATTTTAGAATTGCAATTTTAGATTTAGGTTTTGCTAATGAATTTTGATGGCTACTTTGGTTGATTTAGATTTTTGTCAAGAGGACACACCGTAGGAATATTATGTGTTGATTCCTACAAGAGACAAAATATATGAGCATGAACTCATAGTTAATCTTTGGATTTTTTTTTTAAATCCATCAACAGGCATCGCTTTTTTGACATGATTTCGACACTCCGGTAAACACATCCAATGGCCGTGTCATGAATCTGATGCTTCCACCCATCAGACGACTGACAGTTAAAGTGTCGGACCATGTCAGATGGTGTCGAGTATCCGACACTTGCTAGATAAAAATACCGACGACGGCACCATTCCTCCAACACTTCTGTCCGTCGGAAGGCTGACACTTCAAGGGTCAGAGGACGTCGGATTTCTGACGGTTTATGCAATTTTGATTGGCACTTTGGAAGGAAAAATGGTCGAATATGTGCCACAATGGTCTGTCGGATCTTCGACCCACATTATTAGAATATCAAAGATCCGATGTTATGCCACAAATGGAAAAAAAAAGTGTATGTGTTGAAAGGCCGACTCTTAAGTGTCGAATTTCAGGCATGCAAGGTGTCGGATTTTGGGTTGAAATTCCATTGTGTTAATTCCTCAATTTGATTAGATAATCTTTCAATACTTATTTTTAGATAATGATTCTTGTGTTCTATTAATCCCTTAGAAATATCCATCTTTGTCATGTCAAATACTTTTCCCAATGCTACTTGTAGTTGACACTGCAATTTTGATTTAGAATTCACCATAATTCCTGACTTCTGGTGTTCTTTGATGTTAGTTGGTTTTCCTTTTGACAGACTTCTTGTATTCTTCGATTGTATCTTTTTTTTATTTACTCTTGTAATTCAATAATTGTACTTAATACAATTATTATTATTATTATTATTATAATTTTTTTTAAAGGTTGAACTAATTAATTTTCTTTCCCTAAAGATTTCTTGTAGATTAGGTGGTTGGGAGGAATGATTGTTACATTCCCCACCTAGGTTCAAATCTCATTTTTTTGTTTGTTTTGGAGAATAAAACCAAACCCACTTATTAAGAACCCACGTGTGGTTTTATTTTTACCCCTTTTTTGTTTTACTTTCACCTCTTTTTTTGGGGTTTTCCTTTTACCTCTTTTTTTGGGGTTTTACTTTTACCTCTCTTTTTTTGTTTTAATTTTACCTTATTTATTTATTTATTTTTAAGGACAAGGTCCTATTTTTTAGGGAAACCCTAGAATCCCAAATAGTAACATCTCTCTGATACCAAATGAAATAGTAAAATAATGTTTCTTATTGAAAAATCCAACGTAAATATTATAGAAACTCCATAAATGGATAAATATATAAATAATATATAAGTGGTAAATAGTTACATAGGTTTGGGATTTATATTAGCTCGTCATGCACATTTTTCGTAAAAGGGCATGACTATTGACTTTAGATAGTCTTTTAATTAATAATAAATTAATATTAATATTAATTTATTATTTTATTGTTACAAGAGAGATGGGAGAGGGACAAAAACATAGAGAGAGAGAGAGAGAGAGAGAGAGAGAGAGAGAGAGATTGTGTGGGAGAGAGAGGGGGAGGGGTGAGAAACAATGAGAGAGGGTGGATGGGGGAGTGATAGAGAGAGAGTGATGTATGTAGAGAGGGATAGTTAGGGAGGTATAAAGAAGGTGGTGATATGTTCTAATAGACAGGGAGTGAGGGAGGGACACAGACACACACATAGATATAGAGAGAGATGGAAATACAAAGGCATAGATGTCCAATGAGTAAGGAATAGAGGGATTGTGAGTAAGTCACATGCATAGACATATATGCCAAAAATATTATTTAGGTATCGAGTCTTGTATTTCCTCCCTTGTCCATGTTTATGCCTTACTACCCATATCTAATGCTCAAACCCTCTTAAAGGAATATGAATATTTTCTTGGAGACCAAGCTTACCTTGAGTAGGTCATGTGTGGTGCTTCAAGGAATTGTTCATTAACATGGGTTCCTCAAATATTCCTTTATGGCCTAAGGCATGAGCATATTCCCCCAACCATATCTTGCAGGTCCCATACATGCTGCTCAAAACCACCTAATTCCACTAACATCCATATTCATAGTCCAAATATACCTATGAGATTCCATGTGTGATTTTTTAAGGCATCCTTCCTATCCCTAGATGCCTAAAATATTTAGTTAGGGCATAAGACCATATTTTCCTCCCCTGACCATGTCCATGGCCTTGAGATGCATACCTAGTGCATAAAAAATGATGATAGTGTTAACACAAAAAAGTATTCACCTAGCTCTACATGGTCTAAACCATATACATACATCATATTCCTACCATATTTCCCTTACTTTTTACCTTCACAAATGTATTTCCACAAAAAATAGTCCAAAAAAATATTATTTACTTTGGCTTACCCTCACTCTCTCCCAAAAAAGGGTCAAAAAACCTAAAAAGGAGAAAGGGCCAAAAAACCACAAGAAAATACCATGGGTCAAAAAATGCCATGGGTTACTACATTGGGTCAAAAAACCATAGGACCATACTATAAATACATTGTGAATGCCTCTCTCAAAACAACCTTTTTCACATTATCATTTGTGAGTACGATGTGACACTTTTTCTCTCATGTATTCACATACTTCCGATCGCCAGACCATTCCCACAGTGTGCATTGAGAAATTCACCGTACCCATATTGGATCCTCTCCCCGTTTGACACATGTCCATGGAGACCATTGGAGAACCAACCCGTGGAGCTGCAGAACCATTTCCAAGGAGGATATGGTGGCCCATTCTACAAAAAAGAGGGGTATTGTTATTTATTTGCATCAGTTTAGTTTAGTCAATTTATATAAAAAAAATGTTGAAAAATATTTACTTTATGTCATCAATTTTGATTCTTATTTGATTTTTCATTGAACTCTTCCTTCTGATCACATCGATCTAAGGTCGGTGCTTTTGCACGTAGATGGGGAGAAATCCCCAGTTAAGTGTTGGCGAATCCACTCATTCAATCCATTCAAATCTCATTTTTTACAGTTTTCCATCGGTTTTTCCTTACTGTATGCCATCATTTGTCACAGATCGGCCCCCCTTACAGTCAATCTAAACCCTTGATGTGCAAGTTCCTACTCCCCGACCCCTATCGACTCTTTTTTTTAATTTTTTCCTAGTTCATCTCGTGTTGCCCTTATCCAGTCAAAATTCACGATCCATTCACTCCTTTCTTCCCAATAACCATGACCTAGGTCGTGCCTTTATCCCTGATAAGTGAGACTTGGGTTAAAAACCCATATTTCTCATGTCCTGGATTCCAGAGCGACCCCAGCCATGCCTGTGACTCAGTTTTGAGCAACCCAATCACATCTTACCCTTTGCTTTGCTTGACTTGACTATTTTCTAACCATATCACCACTATACCTCTGTTTCATGCGACCTAGAACACACCTGTTCCGCCGATAGGTGCACTCAATAGTTTTTAGACTATCTTTGTGCATGTTTTAGACCCCTGCCTGTCCCAAACCCTGTCAAGACCTATTTTTCTTTCTAGATCTAATATTTTGTAGATCCTTGGTGTGTTTGAGATCTCCCCTACTTAGTTCATGAGTTTACATAGTTGAAACCCCATTCTTTTTTCTTGCGTTTGATTAAAAGTTCCTTTATTACTCATTTGTTTCAAGGATAATTTCATTATTGGAAGAAACATTTTATTTTGTAGTGTTGTTGTGCTTTATTGTTATTTATTGCATTATATGTGTTAGACACACATCAGTTGCACATAATTCAAACCACTATGTGAAACTCTAGGTTCATGACCCTAAGCAGAGCCTTAAAAATTAATTAACTTAATATCATTTGGATAATGGTATAAACCCCATCCACTTAACTGTGAGAAGTACTTGGGAATAGCCCTAAAATGCATTGTGAGAAGTACCACAGGAAACCTAAAGTAGTTAGCCATTGAGAGGACCTACCAATTAAAAAGAGAAATGACCCCTACCTGATTGACTTGTTCCCACCCATGAGGTAAACCAGGAGCTATCATTTATGGCAAATTAGTTATCAGTTTTACCTAAGATGTAGAGTGAGGGGTACTTCCCCAATATGCAATCCGTTAGACATCATTGGTGGTCGAGTGACTCCCTTAAACCATTAGGAAGGTGAACAAACATGGGCTCCATATTCATTTCCAGTCACTAAAGCACATCAATTCAACACGTCATCATAGCTCCACCATGCTACTCATATGGGCTTAGGGGGCAACCCCCTAGTTTGGTTCTTAGAACCATCGCCATCGAAACCATCTTCAACGCCACTCACCACCTTTGGAGCCACACACGACCTCTGAATATGATTTGGATTCATAACAATCCAAACCAACCTTGTTCACTTCTCCATATAGCCCCATGGCTATTGCACATCCAGATCCCTTCCACGGATGGATAGTTGGTGGTGGACCTGTGTCCTTTCCACCCATCAACACGGGTATCCATTCTAGTGGGTCCATTGCCACTGCACACACACTATTGTTAGCATGGTACCCACTAGTGGCGGCCCCATGCCAACCACCGCAGTTTCTACCATCCCACCCTTTATACCTGGGGGCAGTGGCCCTTCCACATCCATTTTGAATATTCCTACTATGGGAATTCAACCTCATCCACCCCCATTCATGCATGGGAACTACGTTCCTATAACCACTAGCACCATTGCTAGTCCATCCCGAGCCAATCTCGTCTCTAGCCTACCTTTTATGGCTAGTCTCAACCTATCTGATATGGCATGGTTAACCAACAACCCCATTCGTCACCACCCACAATGGTCTCCTATGCCTACAAGGCTTCCCTCAGACATCCCTAAGTTTGAAGGAAGGGAAGGCGAGGACCCTATGAACCACATCATGTCATTTCACTTATGGTGTTCATTGAACAACATTATGGCTATCTCTATTCAATTGAGGTTGTTCTAGCACACTCTCATGGGTGTTGCAGCCAAGTGGTACATTGAGCTACCTCATGCCACTTACCCCAACTTCTCCTCACTCACTTCGATGTTGCTCGAGTACTTTTAGTTACCCTTTCATTATGATGAGGGAGTGGATATCATTTTATAATGTCACTAGACCATAGATACCCACATCACGGATCATATCCATGAGTGGTAACATCAACATAGCTTGTGTAAGATCCAATTGGGAGATAGGATCCTCCTTGACTAGTTTCTCAAAACGTTACTCCCCCCATATCTAAGGATGTCGCATTTGAGCGACCCAAGATAGAGGAGGAAGTCATCCTTAAGGATCAACATTTCGATTTGATATATTCCCAGTTTGGTTACTTATATACCATCATCCTTGATTCTCCTCGAGTCGACACCTCTTGTTGTGATACTTCGAGGGCATCTCATGATGCTGATGGATTCATCAAATCTATCACTGAATACTCTCATCTCTACACGGCCTCTCCCATGATTCCACTCCACCTAGGTAACATCCACAACATTTCTCAACCAAGTTACGCCCCCTACTACTTACGTATGATGGCTCAATATGAAGCTACTACATCTTATGCTCCCCCCAGTTATGCTCCTAATTACTCATGTGTAATGGCTTGGTCTGAAACCACCCCAACCTACACGCCTATCACATCAAATCCCCATGTTCATGGATTGACTTTTGCACACTCGTGTTTTGGCCAAGTAGCCAGATTTGTAGCCCTCCAGCTCCTCTGGTCTATTATGCACCACATGTGCAACCCACTCCTTCTCTATCCTCTAATCCTCTGGTTTCTACATGACAAGTTTATACTCAAAAAAAAATTCCTAACCAATTCGCCCCTAACAACCAACAAGGGTAGGGAAAGAACAAGCAAGGTAGAAATCGAGGCAATAACCAGCCCCAAGAAGGTGGCCAATAGTCCAACCCTCCAAACAATAATGGTGTCGACCCTCTTGCATAGAATCCTGAAAGTCCCAATCAGCCTAGGAATAATCCACAGTTACGGACTAACCATATGTGTGCTATCTACAACACCTATGGTCATTACACTCATCAATGTCCTCACATGTCTCGTGTCCAACAACTTCTCCAAAATGGCAATCAACATGATCCAAACACGTCTTCTCTGGCTCATCCAAACCCAATTCCACCAATTCCTCCACCTATGGTTCTCCAAAACCCCCTACTACACCAAGGAATGGTTTCAACCCAACCCTTGGCCCCACCTACTCCTACTAGAGCCCCACCTTCCAAGGTTGGTGTCCATCACCTCATGACATTGTCATTCGAATTCAACCTTTAGAATCAACGCAGTCAGTATGTCTCCGCATGACCCATCAATGACATATACCTCTACCAATTTCAATATGTCTCTGCACTTACTGAGAACCCCCACTGATGGGGCGGTCAGAGTCCCCTGGTTTCCTATGCATCGTGCTGCAAACAATGCTACTTACAAAGCTACCCTCAACTATCATATAGTTGACAACTTGGAATAATATCCTATAGGCATGTCCACTTTGGAAGTGCTTAAAACTTTCCCATCATAGCATAAAGTGTTGTTTTCCATGCTAACGGTTGTTGATCCCTCTGATTCTAGGTTAATCACCTTCGACTTATATCAAGGAGAACCCTGGATGTCCTCCACCGTCGCCTTCCAAGTTTCACTCACACAAAATTTGGCCATACATTGATGTATTATTGATGAGGGGGATTCCACCTACATTATGTCAACTTTTGTTTGGAAGAAACTCAGGTCCCCTACCCTTCAACCTTCCACCACTGATATTTGCGCCTATGATGATTTCTCTACTTAGTCCCAGGGGATTATCACGAATGTACTTGTTGTGTTGTATGACAAAATAGTTTTGATTGACATTGATGTTGTCAATGCCTATTTTGATTACAAATTCCTCCTAGGACATAGCTACATGTATGCCATGTGAGCCATGGCCTCTACAGTATTGAGACTCATGATGTTCCTTGATGATGGGAAGATCGTGACCATTGACCAGTTGACGTACTATGATTTAAAGGGACAGGACACATAGGTCCTTTCTACTATTGATACTACCATTGATAATGCATCCATTCCATCCTTATCTCCTGTTGGCCCAGGCTTGTTTTCCAACACTCCTATGACAGACACATTTTTGTCCTTACCACCTCCACCTACACCGACTGACATATCAAATTTGTGCACCATCAGATTCGATACAATCCTAACCCCATCGCAACCAAAAACACAGTCATATAGGAATTATTAGGGTTCATTCCCGATCCACATGATTCCTTTCCTTTTTCCACCATATGGCATTGTGAGAAATCCTATCATGGATACTCTCAACTTACCTAATTTTACACTGGGAACTCTTGTGTGGTACATCAATCCACCCACCCTGCCCCTAATTCCCCAAGTTTTGTTGACTCTTGTCCAACCTATTGAGATGGTGTCACACCCACCTCCTGATCCATCAAAGACTACTCATGTATCCACGTATACTCCTACTACTCCAAAGAAGGAAGGGGGTAAGGTCACCAAAGCAACGACTAAACGACATTCGAATCCTACTTGTGCATTGTACGATGTCCAGGGCCATGAAATAAAAAAAAATCCAGAGTTTCCTCTCCTTTGCACCCACATGGATGCTATGGATGAGACCAATGGTGCTCTAGTAGTCGCCATCCCAGATCCACCAACGATTAAGAACAAGTCACTGCGAACCAACCATCCTTGTGCAGTTTGCGACTTGTATGGTAATTAATCTCACCATTAGCCAGACTTACCTGAGTATCATTCAGCCCTTTTTGACCTTGGAAACACTCTCATGAATCCGATGTTGTTGTCCTCGATGAGATCCACCCTCTGGTTTCTTCCTCGGACCCAACCAAAACCATTTACATAATATCTAGTCCTTCCTCCTTGTTGATCGTGGAAGATCCACCTGATTTATCCTAACACCACTCTCATGATGATGGAGAGATCTCTAAAACCACCACAGGTTTTTTCCCCATTTCATTTAGTTCATGATGTGGAGTCAGTTCTTCCCATTGAATGCTAGATTCCAACACCCCGCCTTGCCGTCAAAATTATACCAGATACCTCCCTGTTAGAAAAATTCCTACTTATTCTCAAACGAACCAATGGAAATTTTCATGCTTCTCTCCAAGTGATTGAAGCAACCAAGACTAGGTCGAAGTCCAATTTTGACTCACATGTCCATTCTCGCACCTTCAACGAAGGCGATCTAGTCCTCATATATGATCAAGCCAATGACAAGTTAGGAAAAGGAAAGTTTGATTCCATTTGGTATGGCCCATGTCGTCCATCGATTCTTTGGAAAGGGGGCATACATCCTCACTAACTTTGACGACCACCTCTTAAAGAATCCCCACAACGAGCTCTACCTCAAGAGGTTCTATGCCTAAACATCGTGCACAATGTCATACACATTTGTCATAGTTTTTTTTTTACGCCATTCTTTTCACGAGTATAATGGTTTTTTTCCCTGGTTTCTCCAGATGGATCTTACCTCACATTGCTACATCATATTCGTTGACAGAGCAAGTAGGTGGTCTCCTAATCTCGCATCAACTGGGTGGGTCATTTATTCCCCATCACATGAGTTGATCCATATTAACGAAATGTGTGTTGGCATTGCTACCAACAACCAAGCTTAGTACAATGGTGTCGTGGGTCTCCTGACTGCTTCCCTTCACTTGGTTATTCATCACCTTGATGTTTTCCTAGACTCCTAGCTACTTGTCTCCCAGTTGAATAACAACTATCGGGTACATGATCCTTGTCTCTTTAGAAAGTTCCTACGAACTAGAAATTTGGTTAGAAATTTTGAATCCATTACATTCATGCATGTTCCCATAAGCCTCAATAGTTGCAATGTCCACAAAATTTGAAAAAGAAAAATATTAGGCTAGTTAATTACTACCTGAACTGGACATTGACTTATTTTTTGTGAAATGTGTCGATCCTTGTTTGCGAAACCGAAGTGTCGTAAGTTGTTCTTACCATTTCTAGATGTTTTCTCGATGTGATTAATAATGTAATTCTATAATGTGTTTATGTTAATTGATCGTATTTAGATGATTATATTTTTCATTGATTGTTTCTTATCATGCACGTGCGTGTGTGTGTTCAATTTTAACTTACTTCCTAGATTATAAGTTTTGTTTGTTTGTTTATGGGAAGTCCTAGCTTATCTTTTAATTGTCAAGGGGTGGAGTGGTTGGACTTGTATCACTATAGGATCACTTGGAGAGGTAACTGGTTGTACTTTATGTTACAGGGTTTACTTAGTTCATGTTGAACTAATGCAACTCTTCTTCATTTTGTGCAGGTTCAAAATAGATGACAAATATTGCTACGATTCTTTAAACTTGGCATGCTTCCTATGTTAAAATACTCCATTGTTGTTGAAGACAAAAGGACCAAAGTACTATCCTATCAATCCTTACTACTATTGTTCACGATATTGTTTTACGCATAGTTGGGGTTTATTAGACCTACGAACAACTGGTTAAAATTACTTTTGTGGTCGAAGACTTAATGAATTTTATTCCTATGCTTAGTTTCTATCACATACTATTTGAATGTTTTTATGCTTGTATGTGAAGGGCTTAAGTCATAAGACTTAGCCATAATGTATTTAAAGTTTTATATGCCATGATCTATGTATAAAGGTCCATTCATGGCATATTCCATATCCTCTGAACCTTGTGTTATCCTAAGTCCATGATGGTATGGGTGGTGGTCTCAATGCAAATCGCATTTCCAATACAAAATCAGATTTGGGTTTTTTAACCATAGGCATGAGGGAAAATCACGTTGTTGGTGGTGGAGGAAATGCTCCTTGGTATGGGGTAATCTCAACCCTAAGCTTGGTCTATCATGGATGAAGGACTCATTGTCACTGCTGTTGGTTATGTTATGTTTGTCTCTTTGGTTTTGTCAATGCATGGAGGTCTAGTTCGCATCTCCACCTTGGGAAGGTATGCTCGCCACCTGGCTTTGCAGTTTTTATTACTTCATTATTTTTAGATGGAGGATTGGCATAATTCTAATGCCCTCTGTTCCTTTGGTTGCAGGTAACAAAGGTTCCATTGTGTGGGTCATGTTGACTACAGGCTATCAATGAAATACCCTTTACTGGTATGCCTTGTACCAACAAGTTTGAACTTGTTACCTCTACGTATAGATTTGTTTTAACAGAGATTTGAGCTCAATGTTGTAATGGTGAATGATTTGGTTTAAGGGTTTTGACTATGTAATGTTCTATTTACATTTAAAGGGAATCCAAATATGCATATGAAAGTATGGGGTTTGTGATGTTTGAGTTTGGCTCCTTCGGGACATGACTGTCATGACTTGGCGCTGTACTGTATTTTGTGTTGGAATTTTGAACGTATGGCTTTGATGGTTAATGGAAACTTTTGTGTTTTAGTTTTTATGATGGGTCTTTAACTGGCAGCAGTAACATTGCTTGCAATGGTGCCTTGAATTGTGATTGTGTAGTTTTATTTGTAAATGATAGTGGGTATAATTGTATGCATTCATAACTAGGGTTTATTGATACTATCATTAGCTTGGAAATCTATGACCCTATGTATTTCGTTGTCTGTACTGAACTCTTGTTTTGGTATTTAAATGGAGGTTCTTCATATTGTTTTTAAATGGTTTAGTTTAGCTTAAATCCGTGCCATTGCTGGAAATGGAACTCTTGACAATTTGCGACTGTGTATTTTCTTATGGGAAATTGTTAATTAATGGTGATTTATGGTGTTATTTAATTACCCATGGTTTAGTATGGATATGGCTGTAAGCTTAGCTTACTGTGGCGAAAATGTAAATTCCATGGTCATGATAGTGTAGGCAGTGATTATTTTTACATGGATTATGTTGATGGGTTTTATTTTGCTTCTCGGTCGTGAGCCTCAAATATATTTTTTTATATTACATGGATTTTCTTTTGCTTCTCGATCGTGAGCCGTGAGCCTTGAAAGGGAAATGATTTTGATTTATGGCTAATAATGGGTTTTGGGTTTGAGCTTGATAGCTGCGATTTCAACATGTAGCCTATGTAAACTTTCAATGTATTATTAGTTTCATTTACATAGATTCCTTTTGGTTTATGTGGATAATTGTGAACTTTCAGCATTGTTTAAAAAATGCAAATCGAATCCTACAGGATTCATTGCCTATCGTGGTTTGGTGTAACCTTTGTTTTGAAGGCATGTGCCCCAAGGATTCGATCATGGGCTGCATGGGTTTAAAGTTGTGCGTGTGGATATTTTGTTTTGGCATGAGTTCCGACAAGATTCAATCCTAGAACCTTTTAAATGGACTTGATATTTCAATAATGCATTATGTATTAGGTTATATTCGATTCTTATGTTGATGGTATATAGCATGGTTATGATTTATGATAAAATATTGCCTACAGACCTTAGAGGTCTCGATAGCTTGGAATTCGATGTGGTTAAAGTTACAAAATGGAAATTATTTGTTTGAATTTTTGTTTTATGATATATTATTTAAAATTTCAGCAATTATATTTAAGTTATAATCTTAAGCATAGAGTTTATGCTAACGCTATAAATAATAGTTTTGTTGATTATAAATAATACAATCCTGCTGGCAATATGAAATATGCTAGCAGAGATAAGATATAGGTTTCATTTTAAATAGTTCTAGATTGATAAAGGTTCCTCAGTTAAAGTTTAAAAAGATGTTGGTACAAAATCTCTGATAATATTTCTATGTTTTGAACCTGAAAATAATGAACAAGAAATATAACTATACTTTTAAAAATATAGACTCTGTTTACATAAATGCCTCTATCAAAGAAGACTGAACTTAACCTATAAATGAATGAAATAAAATGCGAAAAATAATAGAAACCAAGCCGTCCTACAGATAAAACTAAGGTTCTAGCTCATCATTATAGATATGCATAAGATATATTTTTCTAACTAGAATATCATGTTTAATTAGATAAAATAGCCTAACCTCTGTTAAAATAAATAATGCAGAAATATAACCTAGCTTATAGCAAATAGATAATAAGTATCCATTCATATTTTTAGTCTCATCTTTTAATAATAAAACACATGTAGCTTGCAAGGAAAAAATCAAGAAATTCATACCTACAAGGTGAAGCTGTTTCAGTGGCTGAAAATATTGTACACTCAAATACCCAGCATTAAAAAATTCATAGACAGATCCGACCTCTATTCAGATAACTGAATAACTTGGGAACTACCAAGTTCCTCCCAACCATGACTCGGAACCATTCCTAGTTTCAATATGGATCCCCCCGAACTGGTTCCAACATGCAAGTAGCTTAGAGATCCCAAGTAAGGCTTCCTTATTTTGGATTTTAGGTTTTGTATCAGTTTCCTTTTTCCTCTTAGGAAAATGTTCTCCAAGAACTCTTTTGAAAGTAATTCGGTAGATTTTATGGAATCCTTCAAGGATATATACATAGGTTGATAGGTAGAAAAGTAGATCCCCAAGCCTCTCTTTGGCTTGGGTCTTTATAGACCCCCAATCCTTTTCATTTAATTTAGCAAATTTTAATATTTACTTAGGAACTTTTGACTAGCCCCTACTTTGAATCTTATAGGTATTTTAATATTTAATTATCATTCATAATAATAATAACATGTGGATCATTTATTTATTACTTATAGTTAATAGTATTATTACTATGCTTACTCTTTATACATATCATGTATAAATTATATATTTATATATATACCATTTGTTAACATTTTAACCTTAGGTATCATATAGCATGATCCCTAAACATATGACACTTTTATTTTAGCTTAGTCACTTTCTTTAACAAGGTCTTTAGGTAGGGGTTAGGTCAACTAGGTCAAGAAACTCTAAACCTCCTTGCATGTTGGATTCCCTCATATAACATGTTATTTCTTCAGTACTTGATGAGATACAAAAATTTGAAATTTCATTTAATCACTTTAAAATAAGTAAGATGATATCAATGTTTTATCAGAGTTGTTTTCACTCAACATATTAATTCTTTTTAGTAACTCCTAGCGCTTATCCAGAGCCCATACTCAACGCTAAAAATAGGGATTTACAAACTTAGTGCAATTCCAAAGCTCCTCACTCAACACTAATGATAGGATATATTTGTAGGATACACCTAGGGATACAGAGGCCAAGGATATGATGTTCCAAATATTATGCTCAACATCAAATTGGAAGGCTCTAGTACTTATGCCTAGCACTTCCAATTTTATCTTTTCATGTGCTTCAGAGCTTCATGCTCAACACAAATTTAAATACTCATGTTCTTCAGAGCTTATCGCTCAACAAAAAACATCAAATACCCATGTGCTCCAGAGCTCCTCACTCAACACAAAACATCTCATCAATTATGTGCTTCAGAGTCCATGCCCAACACATAAAATCATATATATATATAACATATGCAATTGGCTTACACCCAATATATCAAACAAGCCACCATGTGGGGTCTTAGGCCCAATATATAAAACATCAAAGCAACATCATAAGCGATGGGGCTTATGCCTATAAGTGTTAGGTCAAAATCCGGGATATTACAATAGTGTAGCAGACCAAATGGCTCATGACATTCTAGAGTGGCACAACAATCATCGCATATAATAAATACAACTACATCATGCATCATCATATAGTCATGCATACATATGTCATATACATCATATAGGAATCATCATAAAAAATACATAAAAGGTGCATCCACATGCATATATATATCATGTCATAGTGTTTAGTACAAAATTAGAAGCTTCATAATCTTTCTCAGCTGACCATACATATCATACAAAAATCCTAGTACACCACTGCACTAGGGGAAGCATCACTAGCTTCTAGTTAGAGTGAGAGTCCTCCTCATGGTACTCTGGGTCCATGTCCTCCTCTATTTTCTCCTCATCAGAGTCCTCCTCCTCCTCCTCCATCGACACATCACCTTGTGTCACTGATTTGACATACTCAGCGACAACTGCAATCCTCCTCAATAATGGGATCCACTCTTGAGGAGCATGATAGCATGTAGAGATCAGATTGTCATCTAGGTACTTACATCTATCATCAATGACCCCATATAGTAAGATTTCTATATCGAGACGAAGTGAGTCCAAAGTACTCTAGCGCCTCCTGTTCTCATGAGCGGTTTGGTATAACCCCTCCACCCCTCCCCTCCACCTCTGATAACCTGCTGGAGGGCATGGTCCATTGTCTGCAGATACAAACAATATGTCATAAGTATATATCACCCACATAAACTAGCTACCACTAATATAGTAAACTATATATGAATGCGACCACATAAAGTATCATGTATATGTACTATAAGATCCCCAGGCCTATCTTAGAGGTCGAGGCATATCAGGATCTCCCATGTAATCTATTCCAGCATATGGATAGTCCTCTATAAGGACTAGTAGGTGTCATCATAGTGAAAAAATCTCATGTCTGAAGAACGACCCCAGTAGGCCACCTCCCTCCCTAATCATCATATTGCTCCACCTCCTCATGTGAGGTTCATGAGGTCTCCCCTCCCGCACCACCAGGTCCAGTCATAGTGTCAGAAGTCGCTCAAAGAAGAATGAGCACAAGAACAAGGGGAAATAGAAATCCCCTCCCATGGAAGTGGCATGGTTCAGAAAACACAGAACCTATGTCAGGTACATCTGGGCCAACCCAAATTAGGTGCCCCTCAACAAACACTCCACAATATGGATTTAGCCACTTGAGATCTTCTGAGGTCCCAATGACCCCATTATTTTCTACACCATCACTGCCATAACCTGAGTCACAAGACTCTTGATGTTGCACACCAGTATGTATGATGAGTGCACTGTCCCAGAGGCATAACAATGCCTCTCGTAAAGGTCATCCAATGACACCACATGTGTGAGCTTCGGCGTAGTGTCACCGATCACACCCAACATAGGGAGCCCAGCTAGAAAATAGATATCAAGGAGCTTGATATCGATCCTATCCTCCTGGATGATAAGACACTTAGCCTCTCGGTCTCAAAATCTCACTAGCTTGTCCAGCAACATATTTTTTGAATGCATGAGCCGAATATGTAAGTAATTCAGTAGCCCACATTGGGCGAGTGTGTCAACCACTGTGCCATCCTCATACACCTGCTCTAACAGGGTACCAATGTCTCTCTCCCACCATGTCACCCCTGACATCCTACACATACACATAGTTCTTGTCAAGTCTAGTCATGCACAAAAAACTCATCTTCGGATGAGTCACCCCTATTCAAACTTTTTTTGCAACCCAAGTCACTCAAAAACCCCAAACAGGAGTGACGCAGTATCTCATATCTATTTAATAGGGGTGACCTAGGTCATGCCTGTCTCACTGAAAGGCATGCCCGGGTCACACCTGTCAACCTGATATGAGCAACCTGGTTCGTGAATTTTCCCTTGAAAAGAGAGACCTGACCCCACGATCCCTTTGAGCCCGGCATAAGCCCTAGGATGAGAAAAAACAAAAGCTAAACTAGTGAAAACATCGGGTTCAGCGAGAGCTCTTACCTACAAGTCACAGATCATAAAACCACCAATCGAAATGGAAGAAAAAAGTAGTTGAGATATGGGGTCCTCCACTCCAATTCAACACTGAATAGTAACAATGACACATGTCAAGTGGTACCCCTTGTTTATAGGCCTCCATTGGGTCTAGTTTTCTTTTGTGTGCTATAGAGTCATTTGGATTCCATTTCAGCCATTGTTTACACCACTGGGTTTGGTTTTCCATCCTCTGTCATTTTACGTGACCCTAAGGCTTGTGCTCTCACTACAATTTTCTAGGCCATTTCCCAGAAATCACCCCGATCTATGTTCCATCACATGAATCTCCCCTTGTATTTATTGGCATGTTCATGAGACATCCTCTCCATCCATACTGCAAAGTTGGCCATATTTTTCCACCATCAATCATCCCGCAAAGGGGCCCCATCAGTGTTCTGCATTTATTTGTTTCAACCATGTTCACAACATGACGCCTTTTCATATATCGCACACTTCCCCGTTGCTTGATTGACCATTAGGGAGTTTATATTAAGCTCTTTTCTGAATCCTAAAAGGATGAAAAAATTGTTGAGCATGCTTACCTCCTTTCACACTCGTTAAAGTATTTGAAAGGGTGTCTATGTGGCCTCGTTTATTTCCCTTTTTGGATCGCATAGACTATTATAATAAAAGGATCACCCTAGCACCTTCCATCTAGGAACATTTCCCTTTGTATAATTTTATGCTTTCTTGCACATTGGGACTTTACTTTACGAAACAACTCGTTATGGGTTTTATTTAAGCTCTTTTCCAACCCTCTCATCAAGAAAAGATTACCGAGCAAACTTGGTTTCATTCATGCTCGTAAAATTATTTGAACGACCATCCAGTCAGTATAGGTTTAACCTTTTTTGGCCTGGTTGGACTACCAACATTAAAGAAGTATTCCTTCCCCAAAGGTTGGGAGAGCTATCCTTTGTACACTTTTATCCTTTTTTGAGATTAGGAGACTACATACAAAAAAGATACCACACTGGAGTATTCTTCCTATTTTCAGACTCTATAAAAATTAAAACACCATCGAGCATTTACTTTCTCGGGCTTGCTAAAAATCCACGAGCTCATGTCATAACGGTGTCTTTAGGTTCCACTGCATATGATATTATAGTATGGAAACTTCCCCCTGTTCAGTCTCATTTTTTTAGATTATTCTACGATGATTTTTGGTTGGATCCCCTGGATATCACTAGTCTAGTTACTTCCCTCAATATTTCCCATTTGCAATTATCTACTCGGTATTACAATTACGATCCCTCTCCCTTGAGTCAGTTTCATTTATTGTCAATTCAGCCTTGTCATCCTACTCTAGACAAAGGAAGTTTGAGTCCCCCATAGTCCCCTGCCCCTATTCCCCGATTCAGTGTGTCAATCCCCAGATTGTTCCACATATTTGGTTATCCCCCTTGTGCTTCTATTCAAGGACACATCATTGCATTGCTTAGTTGTAGGTCTCCCTCTGTCGACATCAGCACATCTATTCCAGAGGATAGACCTAGAGGTCCTTGCATCCTATTTCATCTAGCTCATTTATGAGTTCCTTGGGTAACTTGAGAGGATTCATTAGTGCCTCTCAGGATGGTTGTGTCTCACATGCTCAACTTCAGCTACATCATCGCACCATTGAGATTCGTATAGGGTACTGGTCCATTCATTATTTGTTTGAAGACCCCGGTTTTCACCTGACTCTAGCACATTGGTGAGTCTACTATGGGACCCACACAGTTTCTTGTCCCTTGTTATTTTCGTGCTTTGTTCGTGATAGTGTTCAGAAGCCCCAGTGTTATGCTTCCATGTATGTCCAGTACTTGATGCTTCCCATTGTATCACATAGATTCAGACTCTCAGTCACTGATTCCATATATATGTACACTTCTAGATCCAGTAGAGCATTAGTTGTGATGATATTGCATTCCATGAGAATTCCATTGTTCCTATGTATCAATTCTTCATATCAGCATTGTATTCAACCTCCCATTTAGGCCACCATTATATATCATCATTTCTATATGTATTGATCGACTCCCATGTTTTTGAGCCTTGATCCCAATATTTATTCTTTTGACATTGTTACGAGTATCGGTATTCCTGCCTCGTCCATATACATGTCACACATTATATGTATCTCATCCATTTTTGAGAAACCGTAATAAAAAACCAAAATCTATCGTAGTTCAAACGAGGAAGCTCCACTTCTCTGTGGGTCTCTCCAGTTTCTCCATTGTTGTCACCATTATTCCCATGATCCTATGAATTCCATTGACCATACAATGATCTCCTTCCCTCACACATCAGGGAGTAAACTGTTAACACAAAAAAGTGTTCACCTATCTCTACATGGTCTAAACCATATACATACATCATATTCCTACCATATTTCCCTTACTTTTGACCGTCACAATTGTATTTCCACAAAAAATGGTCCAAAACATTATTATTTACAATGTTTTACCCTCACTCTCTCCTAAAAAAGGGTCAAAAAACCTAAAAAGGGTTCAAAAACCCTAAAAAAGAGAAAGGGACAGAAAACCACAGGAAATGCCATGGGTTACCACATTGGTTCAAAAAAAACTAGGACCATACTATAAATACATTGTGAAGGGCTCTCCCAAAACAACCTTTTTCACATTGTCATTTGTGAGTATGTTGTGACACTTTTGCTCTTAGGTATTCACATACTTCTCGTCCCCATACCAATCCCATGGTGTACGTTGGGACATTCTCTATACCCATCATGGAACCTCTCCCTATTTGACACCTGTTCGTGGAGACCATTGGAGAACCAACCTGTGGAGCTGCATAACCATTTTCGAGGGAGGCTATGGTGGCCCATTCTATAGAAAAGAGGGGTATTGTTATTTATTTGCATTAGTTTAGTTTAGCTGATTTATATCAAAAATATTAAAAATATTTTCTTTATTTCATTAGTTTAGATTTTTATTTTATTTTCCATTGAACTCTTCCTTATGATCACATCAATATAAGGTCAATGCTTTTGCATGTAGGTGGGGAGAAATCCCCACTAAAGATGGTATGCATATCCCTATTAAGATTCAAAGGATTCACTTTTAATGTCATGTGTGGTGGTTGGAGGCATCAATTTTGTCCCTAAATGGTTAACAACCCCCTTTAAGGTGTAAGGACCAAGTGTTTCCCCCCACCCATGTCAACGGGCCTAATATATGTACTTAGTTCTAAAAATGTTCTAATGGAACTAGTTTCCCCATTTCAAGGTAAATGATACCATGGAAGGATTTGTTGAGCTTTTTCAACACATAATTCTTGCCTCTAGATTCCTAGGAGCATCTTCTAAGGGCTAAGGCCTAGGTTTCCTCCCCTTATTATGTCTAAGGTCCCAAGACACATACACCGTACTTAGAAACCCTTAATGGTTCCCATATCCCCATTCAAATCAAAACTATAAACTTGAGAGGTCATCTATGGTGATTCAAGGTATCGTTCATGGACTTTGAGCCCTAAACGTTGGTTTACAACCTAAAATTAAAGATTTTTGTACCAACCATTATTAACACAATATACTCCATATCTAATGCTAAAAAATACTAATAATGGCCATATCCAAACTTAAAGGTTTAGGATAACCTTAAGATATCATGTGTGTTTGTTCGAGGTGTTTTTCTTGGCCCTATTTTTCTATAGGTTTCCTTCAGGGACTAAGGATTAGGTTCCCCCCTTCAACCAAGTCTACAGATATGTTCCTAGTGCTAAGATAATTCTAATGCACTGCATATTCTATCTTAGATTCAAAATATCACATACGGAGGTGCTATGTGCAGGTTCAATGCCTTTTCATGGACCTCAAGACTTGAAACATACCTTTAGGGCATAAGTCTTCAGTTTCCTCCCCCAAGCATGGTCAAGGGACTCTAACCCATACTTAGTTCTTAAAGCCTCCTAATGGTGTCCATATTACAACACAAAGAACAATCATGCTCTTGGGATGTTAGGCATGGTTGTTTGAGATGTTGTTCTTGATGATGCAAACTATTGTTTTTATTCATTTCACTGGCCATGCACCAAAATCATTTTTTGTGGTTGTCCATAATGCGTGCGCATTTTGATTCTCCATAACACATGCACATTTTACTTCTCCATAACATGTGCACATTTTAATTATCCATAACGTGTGCGCATTTTACTTCTATAAAACATGTGCATGTTTTGCTTCTATAAAACGCATGAGCATTTTGTAACTATAAAATGCATGCGTGTTTTTATCATCCTATCCTATGTGTCATATGACATGTGAGGCTTGAGCTTAACCAATCCAAGAATTACATAACACGAGGATGTTGTATTTTTATGTATCATGAGTGTGTTTCCTAAAAGTAGGATTACATGTAAAAGGTCCCTCATCTTCTTGCACACACCTTGAAACAATGAAAATGATACAAAATTGACACAGATATTTACATGGTAAAACCCTATATAGGGACATATCCATGGGGAAAATAGTACTGGTATTCATATTGATATAAAATGGAGATTACAACAAGTTACAACCATTCCCTTCTAATCACTTATAATGTTTTGCCTCCATGGGATTACATGGATTTATAGCACTTCTTACACAGTGAGAAAAAATAGACCGATTAATTATACATTCTAGCTTGTGTTATCTTATCACAAATGAAGTCTGAATAAAAGGAACTAGAAGATACCATAATACAAAATCTATGGGAATTGGTTGTCACCTTATCCAACAATGTCCACCTTGACAACAATTTACTTGATACCTTTCACATTGTTTGTTCGTCACCTTTCCTGTAAGCCAAGAGAAGTCGATCACCACCATACCTTCTTTAATGTGTTTGGTTTCATGAACATGTTTGAACAATTATTTTGATGTGTACCTTTTCAAGAAACACTCCACCTTCCTCAATAGCATGCCTTACAAAATGATATTTTATAGGAATATGTTTGTCTTGTTGTGATAAGATGGATTTTTAGCCCCGAGGAGGCAGATGTTGGTGGGATCATCTTTGATCCCGGAGGGAATATAGTACCGACTTATGCCTTGGGTATTGGTCGAAAAACCAACAATGAAGCTAAGTGGCTTGCGTTCTTCTTTGGTTTAGATCTGGCTAAGCAACTCAAGATCACCAAAATAATTGTCATGGGAGACTCCAAGCAAGTTATCCACAAAATGGTTTATGGATACAATAAACAAGCATTTAAAATTAAAAGAATCTATGAGCGAATTCAGAAACTCTCTATAAATATTCAAACCACCTTCTATCACATTCTCATAGGTAACAACATCGAAGAAAATAAGTTGGTAAATCAAGGATCCAAGCTAAAAATGGGATTATCCAAGGTTAATGGTAATTCAAAAAGTACAAGTTATGTCCCCTAGGAATACTTGCATTGAAGGATGGGATCAAGGGTTTCCTAAGGATGGCACTTCGCCTGACTATAATGTTTCTTTTTCAATTTTTTTTAAATCATTTTTATTGTTTGGGGGGTGTTATAGCTAGATTTTGTTTTCTATTTTCAGATTATATGCTTTATTTTCAAAACATGGTTGTTCTTATTTCTTTTAAAATTTTGAGCTTGGTTTTTGAAGTATTTTTATAGCAAGCATATTTTTATTTTTGATTTTATAATTTTCCTTTTAAATTTATTTTACTTAGTTGTTTTCATAAGTTTAATGGGCCTATTAGGTGTATATATTTCTGAAAGGTTGGAAAAATATACTAAAAGGTTTAATCAAACTTTGAATACATAATATAACCCTTTTTTTTAATCCTTTTGTATCAAAAACATTGATCATAGATTCCTGTAGCGCAAAAGCATAAACCATGAACTAGAGCGCTACAAGAAAGTCATGGACTTTAAAAAAATCATAAGTTTGCTTGTGAGTTTTCAAAATTGCAAATGATGTGAGTTATCACATCTGTAAAAGGAGAATGATACATGTATAAGATTTACTAATCATTTTGACAAGTGTTCAAGTTAAGAAAAGGATGATTCAGGCAAGTTGTAGCTGTTCAGAATTTGGAAAATGGATATCCTTTAAACAATAATGATAGTGCACGATGGGAGTAATTCGAAGCTAGTTATGAATTCCTTGGATTTATGAGAGCTTACAGAGATCTTGTTGATACCTGGTAGTCTATGGTTGGAAGATATTGTGAGGAAGGAGGTTACAGGTTTAGGGTTTGCAAAGTTAATGACCGGCCTAGTCGTGGCAGTTGAAGACAGAGCTCTGGAGGTTACTAGACACATGGGAAGATAAGATAGCGTATTTTCAGCAGCTGAAACCATTGTTATGACAGGTATGCAACCGATTGCTGACATCATCCACAAATTCAGGTTTGCATTAATAGAATATTAGTTCATGGGTATTGATTAATAAATTGCAAGCTTGGGAACCCAATTTTTCTCAATTATTAGTTCATTCTGTCAGTGCAATCTTTTTTGAAATACCTATCAACTGTTTTAGAAAAAAATCATATCTAGGGTTCTCAACCTCTAGTCTACTGTTGAAAGAAGATACTTTCGAAATAGTTTTGACTCTTTTTCAAAAGGATAAAAAATTAGGGTTTAGTACAGAAAATGAAGAGAGGTGGCAAGATAAACAAGGTTGAGCCTTCAGACATGACATGGGCTAAAACCTTTCCTGACTGTGCATAATTGTTTCAAGAAGAAGGTTGGTTTCAATATTTTGAAAAAATTGATGGTTATGATTCAGGATTTTCTTATGGATTCACTCAAGGTTTAGAGAAAGAAATAGTCATGTTTAATACCCTAAAAATTAAATTAACTAGAGAGTTGATAGCAGAAGCTACAAGCATAGATGATGAGGGTGAGTTTTGGTTCAAGAAAGTGCCTTTTGCTTTTAATTCAAAGAATTTCTTGTTCCCTAATGTTGTAGCAAATTGGGGCGAGGGGGTTCATATACAAAAGTTCAAGCCTGAATGGAGAGAGCCAATTAAGATTTTGTAGACATATATAACCTGTGAGGGGAGAAATGCCTCTTTTTTTAAATATCACATTACGTTTCTACAGCACTTAAGACATGAGTCAAAGATGAATCTCCCCTTTTTCTTCTTAAAAATCTTGCAGAAGATGTCAAGCAGGGTAAGGGAGCATCAGGATCACACTGAGCAGTCCATTTTCCATCATGGATTGATAATTTTGATTATCAATACTATGCTCTAGAATAAAGGAAAGACTTTGGATTACTTTCTGTTCTGGTTAGGGGTTCAAAGCGAGAAGGAAGACCAATCAAAAAGGAGACAGATGAATAAGTCACACAGCCTTGTTAAAAAATTGAAGACAGAAGTCATTATTGAAGTAGAAGAAGAGACTAGTCAAGTGGAGTCTTCAACACAGAAACTTGAAGAGCCTATAGGTGGACATCAAAAGAAGATTGGTGAAGATGATCTGTTGAAATTTCAAGTGCAGAATTTAGAAAATGTAGCAGAAAGTAATGAAGATGACATAGAAAATACCTTTGATGAAGATACAAACCAGGAAGAAGGTAAATGTGTTTTAGAACAAGAACTGACTCCTACAGATGTACATGAATAAAGAATGGAAATCCTAGTGCTTGATAAATTGAGGGTTGATAATACACAGAGCTCAAAAGAAGGGCTTGAAGAAAAGATGGGCATGAAAGGAGTTAAAAGAGAAGTTCTTCAGCTTGCAACTATAAAACATCAAGGTAAATATTTGAGTATGTTGGGAGAAGTAGTAGTCTGGAGACATAAAACCAGACCTAAGAACACATTGAGGTTAAACATGAAAAAAAAATTAAATCCCAAGTTAGCTCAAGAAAAAATTACAATATCAGAAGATTCCTCTTCTCAAGAGGATTTCGAAGAGGATGAAAGTTTGAATGCTAAAAAAATCAAGAGTAAGGAACAAGATTCTTTGATTGTTTATTCATCTCCAGTAAAAAATAAAGTTCTAGAACAGCTAGAAGATATTGGAAAAAAGGAAAGTCTTATCCCTCAGCCAGTTTATACTAGGAAATATCATTCAGTGATGTTAGAATCATGTACAGGAAAAGGGAAAATTTCAAAGCCATCAATCTAATGCAATTTTGAAGGTGTTAAATCTCCAAATGTTCCTATAGCGACAGAGGTAGTCAAGTATGAAGAGGATGATGAGGAAATTTTTAAGAAGTTGAATGTCCCTTGGTTATCAGAGGGAACTTCTTCATTCCAAGAAGGGAAATGTATAGATTCTGAGAATGAAAATATTCAGAAAAGTGTCAAGCAATACAACTACCAAATAGAATTTCTACATCAAACAAATGAAGGATTAGTAATGGAAAATCAAAGATTAAGAAAAGATCTTGAGGAAATTAACAGCCATTATCAAGAGTTGATTGTGGTCTCGAAGGAAGCATTAAAGAGGAAAAGGCAGACACAAAATCTATGTGCAGAACTGAAGCAAACTATCCAAGAAGTAACTGAACAAAATCAAGAATTATCAAGGAGAGTTGAAGACCTAGAAACTGAGCAATAGAGAACCAGAAGAAAAACTCAAGCTTTAGAGGGAATAGAACTTTTGGCTAAGGCTGCCAAAGATCTTTAAAAGGTTATTCATGACAGGTGTCTTTAGTTAAGTTTTGTAAAGATAGTAGTTTGTTTTGGAAAAATTTTACTTTACTATCTATTTCAATAGTATGACCTAGAAGGTAGTTATTTAGTTAAATAACTATTTTTTGATGTAACCAAGATAAAAGAGAGAAATTAGAAAGAGTAGAGGTTCAAATTTTTGTACAAGGGGAGGCTTCTAAGCTACTGTTTATAGTGCTAAGTTTAGAAAATCTTATGTATTCTTGATGACTGATATGATATATATACAAACTATAAGCCCATTTTATTCTATGTGATGGTTTCATTTATGATTGGTGTAGTCACTCAGTTGACAAATTCATTTATTGTTTGATGTTATTATTCATGGAATGATTGTGAACTGTGGTTGAAACTTGGTATTCTATTTATGTTGTTTCTCATTTATACCTCATATATTATACATCTCATCCATTCATTGTTACATGATTTAGTGTTTTTCTTAGCATGATGCGATTTTACCCTCTTTTTAACAAAATGTAAAACCAAAACCCCAAAAACCTATTTTACTTAGTTTTATTCCATGAGATTTTATTAGCTTGTTCTTTAGTAGTCTAAGAACAATTTCTAGCACTAACATCTTTGGTGTCGTTGTCGGGGATGAAGTTGAAGCATACTTTCCCTAGGTTATTCATCATTCAACTGGTTTTGAGAGGTGGACAAAATTAGCAAATCATTAAGACTACATTTCACCAAACTGTCCATAGTGGCTACTAAGGGAGTTGGGACAAGAGGTAGACCAACTTCACCGTTACACTTGGGTGTCTCAGACCCAGAGCAAATTCTGATAGAAGCTAGGAAAATTAAGAAGTCACAATCATCTCTAGATTTATGTAGCCCTAAATAAATTGACATATTGTCACCCTTTTCACTTGGCAAAAAAGAAACTCAAGATTCATCATGGTTGACACCTACAATACCTATTAGTAGTTTTCAGATCTTTACTGATCCTCGATCATTCAAAAAGGAAAAAACCCTATCTCCTGGAAAAATTCCTTTGTTTTAGTTCAAAGTCAATAAGATCCCTTTTTCGCCAAGCACCAGTCTAGTAAATAAGTCTTTGCCTGCAGTAAACCCTTGTAGTTTAACAATGGCAACTTAGTAACCTCCATTAGATATGATGGATAGGATGGTGACAGCTAGGTATGGTCCATTAGTTCTTGCTCAACCCTTAAATTCTCTCCCTGTGAGGATTATCTGAAATATTTACCAAGGTTCAATGGGAAGGGTGAGACAATAGCCGAGGAGCACTACGATGCGTTTCTCAGCTATGTAGATAACCAAAACATTGACGCAAAGGACATGTGGATGAGAATGTTCGTACAGAGTCTGGATGGATAGGTTAGAAGGTGGTTTATGGAACTACCAGCAAATTCTATGACTTTGATTGAAGAGCTTCAATATGTCTTCATAAGGTAGTGGGGTGATACCAAAGACCATACATACTATATTACATAGTTTGGAGCCCTAAGAAGGAAGAAAGATGAAACCATAGCTAACTTTTCTAAGAGGTTTAACAAAATGTATGGTAGAATTCCTGCAGAAATCAAGCCCTCTGAAACTTCAGCTAAACTTACCTATGTTAATTTCTTTGATCATGAGTTTTCTTTACATCTGAGAGAAAGAAGACCTGTTAGTTTATTAAATATGCAAGAAGCAGCATTAGAGGTAGAATCCAATATTCTAGCCTCTAATAGACTGAAGGTGAATTCAGCTCAACAAGTTTATGACAGAAAAGGTAAAAAGGAGGTTTCTCCAGTAGTTTCAACATCACAATCAGCTGAGAATAAAATTGTTGAAATGGAAAAATTAGTAAAAATCCTAATGGCAAAATTAAACAAATTGGAATTAAAGAAGAATTCTAATAGGCCTACTCAAGAAGGGGACAAAAACCCTAATAACCCTAATCAATTTAGAAGATAGTTTGCACCTCGGTTTATTCCCAGAGAGAGAAGGAATAATGATATACAAAGAGAAAGAAGAGAAGATGAAGATCAAAGGGTGCCACCCCCACTTCAAAACAATGTCACTGATGAAGGAGAAGAAGAGGAAGATGGATAGCTTGAAGATAAAAATCCAAATATAAATATTTTAGGGGACTTGTTGACTGAGGGTTTTGTAACTGAGGAAGAGTTTTTAAATTCTGAATATTATGATGAAAATGTTTTTCAAACAGAAGATTATTTAAACCTTGAAGTAACAGCTAATACATATCAGTATAAGCCTAAGAAGACACTAAATATGAGGTCAGGACCAAAGCAAGTGGCTCAAAACCCTAGAAAGAAGGCAGTCCTTACTCCTAAAAAGTTATCCAGTCTAACACTAGAAAAAAGACAGAATCAGGATAATCCAAAGAAGCCTATTGAAGTTGAAGAAGTGAATAAGAACATGAAGAATTTTAATTTTGAAACTGAATTTTGCAAAGTTAAAATCCCAATTCCTTTTACTGAATTGATAAAAAATCCCTGTTATAAGAATTCAGTTTTAAAAATGATGGGTTCAGCAGCCAGTCAAGTATCTTCAGACACAGTAAATTTACAAGAAGAGAATCCTAAATTTTTTATTGGATCTTCTTTGGTAGAGAAAACTAAAAATGACGCAAGTTCATCTCCACCTTTTTATATCACATTAACCATTCATGATCAGATGATTCACAGTTGTCTTTTGGATTCAGGTGCATCTCACAATTTCATGCCAAAAGAAGTCATGGAAGATTTGGGGTTAAGCATAACAAAACCTTATCATGCCATTGTATGCTTTTGATTCTAGAGCTATCAAGTTTTTGGGAGTAATAAAGGACATGGTGGTTAACTTAACACAACTACCAATGAAGAGTGTTATTATGGATGTAGTAGTGGTAGATATCACACCTAAATTTGGAATGATTCTTTCTAGGTCTTGGGCTAAGAAAGTAGGGGGAACTTTACAGATGGACTTATCATATGCAACTATCCTTGTTTTGGAGGTGAGAATAGGAGGTTGTATAGAGAGTTTCATTTTGCTTACATTGTTACTGATGATAGGAATCTGACGAATCATCCATTATATGCTATTAAAAAGGACTTGGGCTCATGTATGTGTTATCAAGAATATTGCACCTTCTGCAGACAGAAGCTGTTCCTCTGGTCTGAAAGGTTTAGATCTAGAACAAATGACTGAATGACAAAGGATGAAGACCTTCCCTGAATACTGTAGACACCTGGAATACTGCTTCAATTGTGAACCTGTGTACCTACAAATAGATCAAGCATGCAAACACATCAAAGATACTAGAAAATCATCTACTATCCATGTTAGTGACTAAGAAATCTAACAACATGTACATGTGAAATCAAAACAACAGTAATGTGGGACGGAAATAAGCTTTTCATTAAGAATGTATGGAGAATCTTACAAACATTTCCTTAGTGTCGACAAGCCCTTCCACAAGACAAACACTTCATCCCCATAAGCTCCAACTTTGCTGTCTATGCTCTCCAATGATTTGGACTAGGTATTCAATCCAACAACATAACAATATCTCTATAGCTCTCTCCCTCAACTATGGACATGATATTGTATTTATAAGGCTCAATGGATAGGAATAGTTGGGAGAATTGTGGGTGAGGTGGCTCCAATATCCTACCATGGGGGATCTCAATCTCAAACTAACCCATAATGATAGGGATAAGGGAGGACACGAGGCTTATGATCTAGAAGCCTCGAGAAACTTCTATTTTTCCCATTTTACCCGGGGTACCACTTTTCTTCCCTTATGACATAGCGGTTTAGATGAGAACCGCTTTTAGACCAAAGACCATAGGTGGTGGCACTACTTCTTGAAAACAAGATACAGGCGGTGCTGAGCAAGGTACCACTCATTGACCAGAGGGAAAGCACGGTGTTAGGTTTTTTCAAGTAGAATTGACAAATAGAGCAAGTTTCCACTCTAAGTGTTGGGACTAAGGGAAAACATGGAAGTTAAGGGTCTTATCACATGATGGTGACAAGATTTAGGTATAACAGAATGCCCCCAAAAGCATGAGACTTAGAGGGATATGATAAGCAAGATTTTTGAGATAACAAGTTGTCACTTCGAGGTGAAAATGTCAGGTCGATCGAAGAATGTCATCTAGTAGGCATCTGTAGTACATCAATATTTTTGACTTGTATAGAAAAGTAACCAACTCATGGCTGTGGACCAATACAAGGCAGATCCATGAGAGGAATAAACAAGCGTGGCTACTAGAATACAGCGTAGATCCATGTGATAGAGAACTCAAACTTGGACATAGCTACTAAAAATACAACGTAGATATATGTCATAAATACGCAAATTTGAGCATAGCCATGACCATACAAATGTGGATCCATGCTAGATATACAAAACTTCATCGCAAACTGGGGAAAGCAATGAGTGCTAAACAAATACCCAGGGTATTCGTCTCGTCTTCCACAAAGTACGATTCTATTCATGTGATTACAATGATATGAATTCGAAGATGATAGAAACCACTTGATTACCGGCCAATGATGTGAATCGTTAACAAGTGCGAGGGATATCATTATTGATGTCAATGACTCCCAAGGTACCCTAGTACAATCTACTGAGCGTGAATAGATATCTTGATGTCAGACACCTAGTTGATTCTATCGATCAAAGGTCAATGATGTGAACCTATGTTGAGAGCGAGAGAATCTGTCATTAAGGCATACAGATCTCAAGGTACTAAATTTTATTTCTAAGACTATTTCTTGGATGATGAGCTAATGTCGATGGGAATAGTCTCGTCGAAGGAGGGCCATGATGAGTCCCACATCGATGACATGAAACTCAAAACATAGTTCTAGAATGATGTGAATGTAGTAACTATAATACTGACTCAAAAGTACAGACACAGAGATTGTTTTAACTATAGAGGTAAAACTTCTTCAACTTCCCTTTGAACATTGGGCGGCACGACAAAATCTTTGGCAGCATGACTAAACCAGACAAACACACAGTGCAACAATGGACAATGCATTCTTTTGACAAACTCAAAGGAGTGGCATGACTCATGAAAGTGGATTGTTATAGAGATCAGCTGAATACCCAATTGACTGAAATGATATGCAGACAAGTTCTATGTTCAAAGGTAACCACAAAATACTATCATTTATTTGCAAAATTATTCCCTTCCCATTTTCCCCATCATGATTGATAAGTGCCTCTTTTTGGTTTTATGAGTTCAAAGAGGGTAACAAACACTCGTTATAGCTCGTCCAAAGACAAGTCCAAACTCATATATTTTACGAACCTGAGAGAGGAGGGGTTTGTTCCTGAAAAAGGGTCTCTCAATGTTTAATTTAACAAGTCCAATGAAAGAAAACTCGGTATCGTTCATGTTTAGAGAGTCTGAATGACCATGGAAGAAGACTCTAAAGGGCCCTTTTTCATATGATTTAGTCCCTAAGGCCCGAAAAAGTATAAAATAATACCATAGAGAACTCTTCCAGTCATGATTGTCTGGAGTGTTTTTTTTCGTAAATAGTCCATCCAAACCAAAAAACAGATAACCTACCATCGGAGAGGCGACTCTTCAAATGCTTTAACGAGCATGAGGAAGACAAGATCACTCGACAATATTTTCGTATTTAAGGATCCTTAAAAGAGTTTAAAGAAGACTCCATTAGGTCTCTTTTCACAATGAGAGATTTTATGAGCCTAAAAAGAATCAGAAATGGACTCGGATTTTTGATGCTAAGTTTCGAGAGTGTGACCAAAGTGTCGCAATAAATGCTCAAAGACTTTTTCTTTTTTATGGCAGTACAAAAAAGTCCAAAATGAACTCCCAAAACTTTACTGCTACTGCTCTTCTATCCTGCAACAACTCAAAAATAGGTGTTAAATGCCCCAATAACTAACATTAAAGGATTACGACTGATACAGTTTTAGTAATAAACAATTTTAAAACAAAACTATAGCATGTCAAACCCAAAAATGTGTATAAAATTCATATAAATAGTAAAAAATCCAAACATTTTACTATTTACCCATACTGGAGAGCCTTTGGAGCATTTTCTTGGTCATATTTTCAGTCGCTGATATCGAGAGCATCGACCATCGGTTTCACACACCGTTAGTTTCAGGTAATAGCCTAGACCCTACTCTTTCATTTTCTGCCTTCAATTTTTATTTTTCATGGTGTTTTGGGCTTGTATGGCAAGCCCTAAAATCATGGGAGCGGGCACCGCTCTTATCCCTTGCAGGATAAGCAGTACCCCGCTAGAACAGTACCAAAAACATAGCACACATGTGGTGCCACTACCTGTCTTCAATGGGACACAGGCGGTGCTAGCTGTGGAGAAATAAAAATGGTTACATCAGAAAAACTAGCTCATTTTAATTGATTTGGATGATTAAGAATGTTTCTAACAAGTCTTGTGATTTTTTTTTACAGGTTCTTGTTGATAAAAAATGGTCATATGGAAAGAGAGACAACATGATAATGACGATGCCTTCACCGAATGAAATGCGGGTTGCATAGCCGCATTGAGAGACTGTGGACTCTTAAAGTTCTTCTGCACACCCAGTATGGTATCACGTGAGTGATTACTAGAGCATATTCTCCAGATGTGGAATCCAGAGCAATAATATTTCAAGGTTGGTGCTCACATTTTGATAGTTGAGGTAGAGGAAATCTAATTCTTAACTGGCCTTCCAAGACAGGGTGCTCCCATCTCACTGATTGGTTCCCATGGGGGGGACATTACTACTCAAGAGTTGATAGACCGTCACTACATTCCTATGACAAGGACATCATGGAAGAAAATCCCCATAAAATCAGTGATGGATGGACCTCTACAAACTATTTTGTTTACCATGCAGAGAGTGGCGGGAAGCCAAGGAGTGCATTAGGCTTCTAGAGCACATATGCTCTATTCCATAGAGGCCATAGCGCCTACAGTATTTAACTGGGTGGAAGCCCTAATTCTAATCTTCAAGGATCAATTGACCAAGTGTCAGTAGGGGGAACTAAAGCAATTTGGTTTTTGTTCCATTCTATCTTGCTTCTTCTTCAAGCAGGTTCCACAGATGAGACCCCAAGTGGTCTTTACAGAGCTGAGAGCACGGGACCCTCACATGCAGAGGTGGGTCTGGATTATGGCCTGTACTCGAGTGGGCAGGGGGAAGGTAAAGTTAGGTGACCCATTCCTTTGATGGCTAAGACATCAGCTTCTCATGGTGGATTATTATGCATATGTGGGCACTGACTTCAGCGGTGACCTTGACCTACCGCTGCCACCTTGTGGACAGTGGGGTGACATTAGTAAGAAAGAAGATGCCCTAAAATGGAAATAGTGTTTTTATGTTTTTAATGTTTTATATTTTTTATGTTAAGTAATGCCACTTGAATTTTTTCATGCAAACGTCGAAGCAACACGACCTGGGTGAGCCTCCCCATTGGATAGATGCATAAGAGCCCGTTTTGTACCGCAGGGTGACGAGGTGATCGAGGAGTTAGAGGAAAACCTGGAGAGGTTGATCCTAGACATCCCTGATGCTTCCATTGATGACCTCCCACTGAGATATCAGAGGCCTACAATGGGAGTACCGGGTTGCTTTAGCAGACTTCTACGTAGAGTAGCCCGGGCAATGATGTGTTACCACGAGCATCACTAGACAATGAGTACATGATGTATCCACTGAAAGCTAATAGCTTTAGGATTTTTTATGGTGATATTTTCCTAAAATCCTATGCGTTTCAGATGAAGTCTCATGACCTATTTTTTGTAAAACATGTTCATATATATATATACAGACTTTTACTTGGTGTTTATACGTCTCAAAGGGTGAATGTATTTTACATGAGTTTTATGTGTCTTTAATAGTTTATTTACAATGAACCAATTTTTGATTTTCATGTCATGAATGGGAAATATGCCAGTCTAAGATGTAATTAGCCAATGAGTCAGCAACTACATTATGTTCCGTAGGGATATGCCTATAGGTGATAGTTTCAAATGACCTTTCTAACAAGCGTACCCTCCAAAAGAGATGGAGAAGCACAAGATTCCTAATAGTATAAACATGGTTTAGATGACAAACCACTAGTTATGAGTCCATCAAGACTACCAAGTTGTGAACATCTTGGGAGGTAGCTTTAGTTAGAATACCTATGACTGCTCGATACTCGTCGATATTGTTGGTAGCAGGATCAATACAAACCGCTCCTGAACTGACCAAATCGTAAGCTGGGGAATAGAGAACCCAAGCAGCTGAAGCAACATTCAAGGTGTGGCAGCAAGCACCATCAGCGAATCCATAGAAATCCATCTACTCTGCATGACCAAAACATGTTATAAACAAATACGGACACTTAAACTCAAAACTATATTGAAAATACTTAAGCACACTGAAAGTCAAGCAATATACATATATACAAGATACTATCCAATAGAGATCTAGTGATAGTACCTATTCAGGTACAACCCATTGTGAGGTTGTCCTAAAGGGATTCCATCGTAGTCTATGATCTCATAGGCACCTTTCTCTAAAACTTTAGAAATAACGAAACGACTGTACCACATGGATTCAAACTTTCCTTTCCCTAGTTTTTCAAATCTCCAATCATAAGTCAAAACTAGGTCACCCTTGTTAAAGGCATGAGGTTGGATAGATTTATGATATTGTACCTTGACACATTTCTTGTGTGCCTCATTAGCCAAAGAAACATCTCCCCTAGTTTTGTCAAGTTTGTTCAAGTATAAAAATCTCTCTTCCTCTGCAGAAGTGTCTGGGAGAAGTTTGATGGCAAGTTTCAAGGATGGAATCTAACACTGAATCGGCAAGACAACTTCAAGTCCATAGACAAGATAGAAAGGTGTGAAACCAGTATTTGTTTTCACCAAAGTATTGTAATCCCAAAGAGCGGAGAAAAGGATATGGTACCAGTTGGATTTATGGTCTCCAACCATCCAACGAAGTGTCGTTTTCAAAAATTTGTTAATCGTCTCTACCTGACCATTAGCTTGTGGATAATAGGGCATAGAGTTTTCATGGAAAAAACCTAGCTTGGCACTTATCTCCTCCATCATTTGATTATGGAAATGTGATCCATGATCAGTAACTATGGACTACGGGACTACGAATCTAGCTATCACATTATTGAACAAGAAGAGAGCGGCAGTCTTACTGTCTTCCGCATATGTAGGCATGGCCTCAGCCCACTTTTAAAATAGTCAACGGATGTGATTATGTAACCATGCCCCCGCGCTGAGGTAGGCTTACAATGCATATAATCAATCCCCCATTTGGAAAATGGGCCAAGGATAATGACGGGGTGTAGCAGAGAAGGATGTGTGCGCTTTTTCGGATAAAAATGTTGACAGGGTGGGAATTTCTTGATAGCCTCATGACAATATTTAAAGACTGAAGGCCATAAATAGCCAACACAAAGGATTTTTTGGGATGTATCCATCCCAGATAAATGACCACCACATGCTCTAGAGTGGCAATCATTCAACACTTTTTCAGCTTCCTCATGGATGAGGCATCACCAAAGAACATAATTGATCCCATGTCTATACAAAGTGTCATTCAAGATGAGGTAGTATTTTGCGTGGTGACAGATACGATGGTGATCGTCGTGGGATAGATTTGGCTGAAATATTTTTGTTTGGAGATAAATGAGCAAATCTCCATACCATGTGTCAGTAGTGCTTATCAGGAATAGGAATTCATCCTGAAACGAATCACTGGGCTCATATTCCATCGAAGCATAGGGAAGATCACACATGAGCTTGGAAAATACCAAGGATTTCTTTGATGTGGATTTGGAAAATTCCAGATCAAACTCTTGTAGTATGACTATCCATTGGGATTACTTTCCCCTCAGCACCTAACAAGTCAGGATATAATACATAGGGTTCTGGTTTGCCAATACAGTGGTTATGTGGAGCAAAATGTAGTGACAAAATTTTTGAACAACAATGACCATGGCCAATGCTAATTTCTGCACGCGTGAATATCGGGTTTCAAAATCCATAAGATTCTTACTAGCATAGTAGATCATGTGCTCCTGACCATTGAGATATTCCTGCACCAAAACCATAGCGATGGTAGTAGTGGAGACAGCAATATATAAGAGAAAATCCTTTGAATAATCTGGGGGGTCTATCATAGGTGAATGAGTCAAAGTGTGTTTAAGATTATCAAAGGCTCGTTGGGATTGCTCATCCCAATAGAATGAAGTGTCCTTCTTAAAGAGATGCATATAACCGTGTGTTTTCTATGCAAAATTGCACACGAAACAATGGAGAAATTTTTCCTTCCCTTGCAAACTTTGGAGTTCTAAAAGGTTGGTTGGGGCTTGTAGAGATAAAATGGCAGCAATTTTCAATGGATCTATCCAGATGCCATCCTTAGATACCACAAAAACCTAACAGGTGTCGCATCTCAACGTAAAAAACATATTTATGAGGATTGAGCTATATATTATAATGAAGGCATCTCATGAAAATGTCTCCAAGATGACTTGGGTGGTCCTCTCGTCGCTATGAATGAACAGGGAGGTTGTCAAGGTATGGTTCAACAATATGTTTTATATCGTGAAACACATAGGACATAACACGATGGAAAGTGTCTCCAGCGTTTTTTAAGCCAAATGGTAACTTCCTATATGCAAAGGTTCCCCATGGGAAAATGAATGTCATCTTGTGTTGATCGACGAGTAAAATCTCAATCTGATTCTAACCAAAAAAGCCATCCATGAATGAGAAGATGACACTTCTGGCATAGTTGTCGATAATCTGCTTGATATGCAGAGTAGGAAAGTTGTCTTTGGGACAAGCTTTGTTCAAGTCTATAAAATCAATACAGACTCTAATGGTGACCTTCTTTTTATTGACAGGGATGACGTTTGATACCCATTATGTCATGGGTATGGGATAAATAAACCTAGCTTTGATAATTTTCTCTATTTCAGCTTCAATAGCTACAACCTTCCATGGATGGACTTGTCTTAGTTTTTCCCTGATAGGTTTAGCAGTGGGATAGGTTTTTATTTCATAAACCACAGTGGATGGGTCTATCCCTGACATTTGTTCATAAGACTAGGAAAAAATATCGTGAAATTCTTTGAAAAGTTCCTTGTATGCTTCAGATTCTTCTACTGAGCAGTTCTTCCCAACATCAACATGCTTAATGGTACCAGGCTTGGCCGATATGTCAATCAGATTTGTTTGAGTAATGTCGCATAGGTTTCCTTCAGAATCTGTGTCTTGTAACAATATAGGATTTTGAGGTGTGTTGACAATACCAGTGGAAAACAAGGATGCAAAGTCATGGCCTACCGAACTGGTGTTGGGGAGAAACAAGGATCTATGATGGTGATCCTCCTAGATAGGCTCATTCATATTCATGATTGCCATAATGGACTCGTCGAAAGGAAAAGTCTCAGAGAGATAATCCAAAATGGGAAGAGATGGTTCTAACCAGTAGGGCAGGTGGTAAGGGTCCAAAGCCACCAGATGAAGTTCATCGGTGTGATCATCGGAAATGGTTTGAATGATTTTGTACATTTATTCATGTGGACTCAACAATTTGTTTTCCCATTGGATCATAATCAAATGACACAATCATATTTACTGTCGTTGTGCCTGTGTTAGGAGGAGTGGGAAGAAAAATCCCCATAAGGAATGAATCCTTCAACATGCCTACCCCAATCTACTGGTAAGGAGGAGGGGACTGTCCTAACATAGGGATGTTATTAGCCATAGAGGTAGTAACATCCAGTGTATAGAAATCAAGCTGGTCAATGGTGACCATTCTCCCTAGATGTGGAAATTTGACAGTTTGAAATACTATCGAAGCAATACCAGTCATGGCGTAAAACTAATTTCTTCCTAGAAGGAGGTTGTAATATAACAGGGCGTCTACTACTTCTACTTGAATAGAAACAATTTTTCCCCCAAGCTCGACTGCAAGGGATAATATGAGACCATGGGGCTGGAAACCTTGTCCATCAAAGGCTTTCAGAGTCATAGGTGATGTTACAGGCTTGAAAGAGCCAATAGCTTTCCAACAAGACATGGACAAAACTGAAGTTGAAGCTCCTTCGTCTAAGAAAGTTCTAAAGACCTTATTTTCGACTACTTTCATGATGATTTGGAAAGTGATTTTGTGAGGAAGTCTAGACTTATAGTTCTCGACATTGAAATGAATCAAATTAGCATTGTCCGGGTCTAAAGCTCCTAACGCAGTTAACAAGTTTTTGCATTGTGTAGGACAACTTTGGAGTACTTCCAGGGTAGACATTGCACATGGTTCCTAAGCGAGATCTTCAACTACATTATAAAAATAAGCAGCTCGAGCATGAGGGTTAAAAACAACCTTCCTAAGAGTACTCTTGGGTGGACGCAAAACCATGTCGAGAGTAGGCTTCTCGATGGTTAGGGGGATAGTAGACAAGGATTCGGGAGAACCAGTAGAGGGAGCTTTTCCTGAAGAAGAATTGTCTTCTTTCTTATCTGCGGGTTGTCATAAATCTGACTTCAATTTTGCAAAATAACAGTATCTGAGGACATCATGTGAATTTCTTCTGAAGAACTAGAGTTTCCCTAATTAGACATGTGGTCTATCAATTGTTGTTGAGAGGGAAAAGGATCTGTGAGAACTGCGGGTGCAAGATTTGCTTTCAAAAATTGGGTGATTTTGTCCCAATGAGGACACTCTTTCGTAAAATGGTCATCTCCACATAGCAGACATGGATATTTTTCTTTTCTTTTCCCTTTATCATTATCGTTGGTGGCTGGTTTTGGATTCTCCTATTGGTTTCCAGATTTTTTGTTTTTAGTTTTACCTTTATTTTTATTGTTGTCAGGTGTTTGAATACTCTAAATAGAATTGACCTCAATAGAAACCTTGGGATTCAAAGGAGTAGAGGCGGCAGTCTGGGGTTTCTTGGCAGGTTTTTCTACTGATGGGGACTAGATTGAACCAACAATCCCATCAACAGGAACTTTTACTCGTGGCTTTGTAGGATCGATGCTTGGGCGAGGAGCTTGAGGGATCAAGTCATACAAAGTTTGAGACTGGGAATAGACCAAGTCCACATATTGGGCTTGACTAATGTCTTGCTCTTCAATAACGGCACTACCCATAGCCACATCTCGGGAAATCGAGGGCAACAAAGATTTAGTAAACCAATCAGCTAATAAATGATATGGAATAGGAGCCTTAATAAGTCTTCTCCACCTTCTCCACTCATGGATATGATATGATATGTGGGTGGAGGTGTTTTGTCACAGAGAAGTTAAGAGATCAGTGCCCATTTCATAATGGATAGGAAACTGAAAGTGCATAAGAAATACAGTTTCCAATGAGCCAAAATACACAAACGAATGTTGCAGAAGTTCAATGTACCATTTTGCGGCTGTACCGGTCAAAGTTCGCTGAAAGAGTCTTAAACAAACTGAATCCTCCATAAGGAAGTTTGAAGAACACCACAAATGGAATGTCATGACATGGTTTTTCAAATCGTCTCCCTGCTTCCCATCGAACTTTGGAATGTTCGATGGTAACTTTACTAGAATGGGAGGCCACAAGGGGTTATGTCGAATGGGGTCATTAATCAACTTGGACAAATTAGGCAAGTCCAAAGTTTCTAGGAAAGGTAATTGACGATTAGGTTGCACATACTGGTAATATTGACATGACATATAAGTACTAGTAGGACCATAAGTAGACTGATAGACACGTTGTTGTGATTAATAACTACCAAAAGATCCAACCACAGGGTGTTGATTTTCAGGATCAGGACTGTTAGGACCATCGGGGCCTCCAGGAAGAGGACCACCAGGGCCTCTGGGACCACCAAGACCTTTGGGACCACTAGTATGACCTGGACCACTAGGAGACATACCACCAGACCCTTTGGGACCTCTAGGAGGTAAACCTATGAAGCCACTACAACCACTAAGAGGAAGGCCACCAAACCCTCCAGGACCATTAGGAGGGAAGCCACCAAGACCCCCAGGACCACCAGGACCATAAGGAGGAAAGTGACCAGGACCTCCATGACCATTAGGCCCCCTAGAGGGAGGACCTCCATAAGGCGATCCTCCAGCACCCCCCGCGGTATGTATAGGTATCCCCCCCATAGCTGGCATGTAGGACCAGTTAGGTTTCCCCCATGGTGTAAAAGTATTACTAAGATATGGAATTCCAGCATAAGGCATTCCTATAGGGTTGGGTGGATAATTAATGTTTACTACAGGTACTTGATTTGCTCTGTAACCATACCCCCAAGAGGTTTGATTGGTTACAGGTTGTGCCCCCAAGGGATGACCTGAACTGGATGGGGGGTTAACCACATTTGTGTGGGTAGGAGGGACATAAACTATAGACTGCTCTATACCAGAGGTCTATCATTGACTAGGTACAATTATGGTGATAGATAACATTGGTCATGCCAGGGGTTTCCCCCGAGCACTAGAAGGTAATGATGAAACAGAAATTAAATGTTGAGCCCTAGGTGCGGAAGACCTGGGAGGATTGGGAACAAACATAATATGGGAGGTGGTGGGGTTGGAAGTTTGACCTAGATTATGTGGAGTAGAATCCGTTCAATGGGTTTCATAGAATCGGCAAGTGAATGATATCCCATAGGAACAACTGTGGAATGTGATGGTGGTGTTCCCAATATGTCATCTATTTTCTTTTTAATCTCTTGTGCATAGAGAATAGCTACCTAGTATTGTCTACGTTCTTCTTCATCTGGTGAAACTTCTTCAGAAAAGTTTAAACGAGTGCCAAATGAGCCAATGGCTTGTCCTATAGAGGTGTTCCAAAATGGATCATTGGGACCATAATCTAGATGGGTAGTATCATGAACATGACCTTCTATGGGAGAATGGAATGAAGTATCACCCTGAGAAGGTTGTTGGACCAAGGGAGGAAAGTGTGAATGATATGATCCTCTGCTTTCTGCAACCACATTCTCTCCCACTTGGGAGTTGGTAGCAACCCCTCGGTTGATAGCTTCCATAGTATTTTCTCCTGAAACAGGAATAAAATTAAGTGGCAAGCCCTGTACTCTTTTGGACTTTCTTAGCTCAGCCAGTTTGTACAACTCCTATATAACCTAGGGTCTAAAGAACTAGAAAACACACCAAAAATTTCCCTACTCAAGCTATAGGCCAAACAAGCAAACTTAAATGACAGGAAGAGTTCAAATAACTAGGTCTCTCACCAGGATTGTCAAGAAGGTACCACTCACAATATACCTCAATGCTACATGCGTAGTAATCTTCCTGAATGTTGTTTTCAGTGTATGGCTCCAAGCAAGGAAGACAAAGGGATTTCCTTAGATGGATAAGGTATCCTAGTGGGGTCTCCCGATATACGCAAGGTATACAGGAGCTCAAATCGATAATAGTGTTGTCTAATGCATAACCGTTCACAAGGGGCCTTCCAATATACAATCGAGTACATGAAATACCTTTCTATATACCTCAAGGGTACGTGAAAGGCCATTCAATATACCAATGGTATGTGGAAGAACCGCGCGAGTCTCAGGATGTAATGTGGATGAGTAAGGATAGCTCCTACACTTAACGACACCTAAACACATCTCTATCCTATCACTCAAATTGCTATGTAAATTTTAACCTATAACTACCTTTAATTTTAAACTGGACGGTTAGGTGAATGCATGGAATTTTGACAGAAAAAGTAAAACAATGCAGTATGCATATGAAAATATTTCATTTTACCATTTGTGGTATGCCTACCTACAGGAGGGAAAGAGATTATTTTCTTTTCATTTTAAAACCAAAAATTCCCAAACAACTATATTGAACAAATCAAAATCAAAGACAAGCAACACATTCCAAACTTATTTTTCTTTTCTAAAAGCAATCAAAAGGGGAAGAGTCTCTTTTCCTAAAAGAACAACAAGAAGCACTCTACATGCATATGCACTCTATTTTTCAATTCTTCTTAAAACATAGATAGATCTAACTTAAAACTACACTATTTTTTTTATTTTGATGAGATAGTAATGATGCAAAAGAGACAAAAGAACACAAAGAACCTAAAAGATTGTGAGGTTAATTAGAGATCCAATGCCTTATGCTCAATAATGATAATGACCTAATCTTAGTCAAAAAAAATTCTTTTTAATAAGCAAAAAGAAGTCCTCTGTGGAAACAAAAAATGAAATCAAGATGCTAATCAAATGGTTTTTCTTTCAGTCTTTATAACAGAAATGAAAAGAGAGCTCACTAAAACCTAATCTTTCAAAAAATTCCTTTCATAATCACAACCAACAAGCAGGGAAGGAGATGAATAATCAACAAGCCTAGTCTAGCTTTTGAATTCTTCAATCAAACCAATCTTTTAGCACAGAATTTCCAACCATGAGCATTTAGATTCTAACACACAAGCCTGATAGTGCAGGGCTGAAAGCAAACAAAGTCAATTTTTTGCAAAAAATGCTAAAAAACTAGTTCTGGAACAAGGCCTACCTGCCACCACGCTAAAGGGGTCTTGACAGAGTGGTTCTGGATGAGCATCGCTTCTAGATAATGGGACTCAAAAGGTGGCACCGCTTATGGCTAACAAAGTTCAGGCGGCGGCACCGCTTCTTGCCAACAGCACATGTACGGTTCCCCGAATAGATCCAAAACACAAGGTGAATGAAAGATCAAGTTATAAATTGATTAGATCAAGGAAAAAATTAATGGATTGACAGTAGAAAAGAGCATATAAAGTCAAAATAATTCAGATCTGAATAGATCTGAAAGTTTCAAACCAAAATTTAGTAAGTTAGATGGTAGATCTGACTGAAGAGAGTTGGAGATGGAGCATGGATTCAGACAAGAGTTCAAGAACTGAGGAATATCAGATCAACTAAGATTTGAACTATTCCCCAGCAAAGTCGCCATATTTGTTATCAGGAATATTACACCTTTTGCAGACAGAAGTTGTTCCTTTGGTCTGAATGGTTTAAATCCAGAACAAATGAGTGAACGAAAAAGGATGAAGACCTTCCCTGAATACTGTAGACACCTGGAATACTGCTTCGATTGTGAACCTGTGTACCTGCAAATAGATTAACATGCAAACACATCAAAGCTACCAAAAAATCATCTACTTATCCATGTTAGTGACTAAGGAATCTAACAACATGTACATGTGCAATCAAAACAACAGTAATGTGGGACAAGAATTAACTTTGCATTAAGAATGTATGGAGAATCTTACAACCGTTTCCTTAGTGTTGACAAGCCCCTCCACGAGACAAACACTTCATCCCCATAAGCTCCAACTTTGCTCTCTATGCTCTCCAATTGTAATAACCCAAAATTTCATAAAAAATTTAAAATTTTTAAAGTGACATAAAATGTCTTAGATCGCAGTTTAGTAACTGTTAGCAGTTAGCGGAAAATGAAATAGTTTAACAAATTCTAAGGATTAGTTTCAAGTATAGAAAAACTAATACAACATTAATTTTTATAAGTCATAGAAATAGGACATGCATTTAATTACTGCTAGTTGTACTGATGATTTACTTTTGTCAAGTAGGTGAGAAACCATGTTTGAAATTGGGGCTTACTTAGCATTCTTATAACTCAAATGGACTGCTGGTTCTTATAGGTTCAGCAGGTAAGCGTATGATCAAATAGGAGTTTATTTTGAATTATGTCAAGAAGTACTTCTTTAGCATGATAAGATGCTAGTATATAAATTGATTATTAAGATGCAAGACTTCGATGAGGTAAAGTAAATTCCTTCGTTGTTTTGGATCTATGACAGTATTTATATTTAAGCCATAATGACTTTTATCCTTAACATAATTAATGCTATTTACAAGAATGAGTTCTTCCATAGTTTCTTCTATCATAAGATGATTAACTTTTATAGATTATAATACCTATTCAACTAAAGATTCTTACAGTGAGCATAGATCCCATGATCTTGGCATATAATTACTTCAACTATTTCATGATCTTACTGCTATTGTCATGTTTAATACTCAAGTGTACTGCTTTTTATGTATGAACATAATCTTTTGTTTTATGTTGGTAAAGTTTACAATGAGTTATTAGTTTTTTTATGGGAAACTCTTGCAATAAGGTTTGTCTTCAATCTCCTTGAAGACTCCTTCATTTATCAGCATCGAGTTTTATGTAGAGAAGTTTAGAGCTCTTTAGTTTAGAAATATATTGTAACAACAACATATCTCTACTCTAATTCTCCTTTACTAGTCATGAAACATTACCAACTTGTTTGATTTGTTTGCAATTATAATTATCTTCTTGCACAGCTACTATACAAGATGTTATCTTATTCTCTAGGTTATAACCATGATACAAGTGTTATTGCAATATCACAATACTATTTTGATTTATAATTTAAAGATTATAAAACAATACCCATCGTCCTAACTTATAACCTAAGGTAGTTTTACTACCTAGTATCTACTATGGTGTAGTCGAAACTATTGGCATTATATATTATAAGTTTTGCTCCTTATAAAATACTAGTTCCAAATCATAGTACAATATCATCGATGGCAAAGTTGACATGATGAGCAATCATATGAAATGTTATATTATGGTCAATGGTGTGATTTGTATTATTGGCAATGATAATATTTTAAATATATAATGCAGCACAGACATTGGAACTTGACCCACACTTGGTTATATTTCTAGAAGGGCACGTGGACAAGCCTCCTCCATGCATTGGTTGACTTATAACGAAAGAAACCCTACTCATTTGCATTTTGCTCTGAGGGTTTGTCTTCCTGAAGGCTGTGCTGTGAGACTCATTGCAGCCATGAGAGGCCTGCAACTTCCTTATTTATTGGCTCTGTAGTCTACATTACTTTGCAAAGTAGTTTTGGTATCATAGTTTGTATTCTCAGTTTCTCTTGTGAGTAAAGAAGCACTGTGTGAGTGGTTTAAGACTTATTAAAGTGGCTCGAAGCCCGTAAAATGGTTTTACCCTGTGACTACTCATTCCTTGCCTCCGCATCATGGAAATTGAGACTGTCTCCTTGATGTCTCTGTCGCAGAGTTGGCTTAAGGGATTGCTTGCTTCTCGGTTTAGTTCACTCGAGATCGTGACTGTTTTCTTCTCGATTCAAATTTCTTCTTACTCACAGGTATACACTTTTACTCTACTCGTATTCCTTTTTGCCAATGATTTACTAAGTTATGGTTTTTTTTTATAAATTATGAACAAAGTTTTATTGTTGTTTGGATTATGTTCTTGCAGGCTCCTATTGACAGCTCCAGACTTTGAATGGAAGGCAAGCTCGTGCTTCAGTGAACTTCATGGGATTCCTACTAGTAAGCCCCGGTCTCATCAGGGGTTCTCCCTACTTGCGATTTGGGTTGTTGGATGAAGGTTCCTATGGTTGGAAACATGGATTTGAACTCTCTGCTATTTATGATATTTAATTTGTTGTTTAATACCCACGTTTTATTTGAAAACCCTGGCGATACTTCACTGGGTAGCACAAGCTCTTGAAGATGTGATGTATATGTGATTTCGGCTAAGTGGTTTCATCCTTACGGATTAGGTGATGTACTGTTGTTGTTAAGATTATAAAAACCTCCTCTGAACTCAGAGATGTTATGTGACCTCTGTCTCATTTTCTTTAGTTTTTCCTTTTTACATTTTATTTTAAGAAAAGAAGACTGTGTAACAGTCTAGTTATAAATTTAGTGGGGCTTCTACTTATACTGTCAGTAATGTAACTGGTTATAGTTTAATAGAAAGACTTTTATATATTTGGTTTTATTAGCAGGTTTGGGTTTCGACCCTTCAATTCTTACAGGTGATAAGCCTACCTTTGATTAAGGATTTTATATTGAAAATGGTTTATAATTACTAGTTTACTTTGTTCATTATTTACATATGTATTGTATTTATTAATTCTCTGTATTTATAATTATTTTTAAGCTCTTTTTAAAAGATATTGTTAATTTCTAGAACTCGGATTTTAAGGGTTAAAAAGAAATACTGTAAAACCCTATAGTTTATGAAATCTTTGTTTCTACTTATAGTATTCTTGACTCTGTTTTTGAAAAATAAAATAATGAATGATGAAATAACCTACCGTTATAGTTTTGATACTAACTCTTGTTAAAAATAGGAAATCGTAAATAATTTTTACAGTCATTTGCTTCTAAATCATAGTTAAGAAATACTTGTTGACTTTCAGTAATTAATATAAAAAGGATTATAAAAGAATCCTTTGGTTCTGGATAAAACACACACTAGTCTATAATGTTAATGTTTATAAACACTTTTACTATTTTCTTTTTACATGTCTTTCTTAAATATTAGTTTACTTACTTTACTTCTATTAACTATAATATCTTTATTTTTATCAGTATACTAATACTGGAATAATAATAATATTTACCGATTCTTTTATACCTATTTTTCTATTTAGTTAGCTACAATAAATTAAAGCGGACAATACATAACACTACTATTTAGTGTGATTTATAAACTTTGAAGTAAATTCTATCTACTGCTCACATTCAAATAAAAGAATCATATCTACTGTTTACATTCCAATAAAAAGAATCATTTCATTTACCTAAGAAATCCAATTGTGTTAGAGTACGACCTGAGTTCAGGTGTGGAAAAACACAGCTTGGAAATTTAATTTCTATCTGTTTCACTATTTACATAATCATTTTCATTTCTACTATAATCTATAATTTTATTGAACCTAACAATACACAGTTACCTTTCATTCATAAACCCTAAACACTAGCATTCCTGTAGTAGATAAACTACGATTTACTTAAGTAAAGATAGTAAAATAAATAGAACTTATTGAGGACAATATGACAACAGCTTAAGGAGGTTGTTCCTCCCAACCAAACTCCTAGAGAGCGCTCAGACAATGCTTCCTTAGGACCCCCGAGCTTGTTCCTGGTCTTCTTAGCTAAGAACTAGGTGGAGAATGCAACTGTAAGACCTCTGTCACCTAACTGGTCCAATTACCTCACTAATAAAAATATTCTCTTACCAATATGATCTTCAACTTAAAAGCTACAACTAGATCAATCTCAGTATTTATCCCCTCAAACACACTCTAGACTCCCCTCCATTGAATTTCTCTTGAGTAAAATTCATTCACCCTGAATGATCACTTCTCTAGAATGAGTAGCCTCAGCTCTCTTCAATGGGAAATTTTATAGGGATTCCTAGGTCTTCTGGGTCAGTTTTCATTAAATGAGCCACCTGCTCCGATTCCACTTTCTTGGGGAATCATGACCACAAATATAGGAAGTTGTCGCCTGCAACAGTTGGAAGTGGTTTGAGGATGCTACCACTTGTTAGTTTGCTCTCCATCCAGTCTCCTCCACCAATTGACCAGTAAACACTCTTTTAAAAGCTTCCCTAAGCTGTTGTCTCTTCATTTGTTTATTTATAAATAAAATATTCTGAATTTACATTAAATATTCTTGACCCCACTAGGTCATCAATTACAACTTAGCATAAAATTTAACACAATGTTCCTCAAATATTATAAAATTGTTTTTGCAAATTGGGGCATGTGACATACACACCCCCTTAAATTATAACATCGTCCTTGATGTTATTTATTCCTCATCCTTAGATTTCCCCTGAAATAGAATTGGATATGCATCCTGCATATGACTTTCCAATTCCCAGGTGGCTTCCTCTAGACTAAGGTGCTTCCATTGCACCATGCCTAGGTGGCTTCCTCTAGACTAAGGTGCTTTCATTGCACCTTCACTTGACCAATGGTGTGATTCTGAAGTGAGATATCCCTCTGTTCAAGGATACAGTCCGGTTCCACCAGAAAATCTCCTTCGGATTCCACCTGCACATCATTCCAATTTAATAACATGAGTAACATCATGCACATATTTCTTTAATACAGAAATGTGAAAAACATTGTGAACTCTTAAATTCAGTGGTAAAGCTAACTGATAGGCTACCTATCTGATCCTAGACAGTATTTCAAAAGGATCACAATAACGAGGTGCTAGTTTGGTACAACTACCCAACCTCGGAGAACACTTTTTAGGTCTCACCTTAATGAAAACATGTTTACCTACCTGGAACTCTTTTGGAGTTCGTTTAAGGTCTGCTTGACTTTTCTGTCGATATTGCGCAATTTTCATATTACCTTGTACCTGATTTATAATTACTTCCATTTATTTCAATAATTTAGGTCCTAATACTAACCTGTCCACCGGATTACTCCAAGAGATGGGAGTGTTACATTTCCTTCCATACAGAATTTCGAAAGGACTATATCTAGCTGAAGCTTGATCATTATTATTATAAGCAAATTATACCAGGTGTAAATAATCTTCTCATTTACCTGGCTGTTCATTTACATACATTCTTAGTAGATCTTCCAGTACCTGATTTACTCTTTCAGTCTGTCCATCAGTTTGAGGATGGAAGGAGGTACTAAAATTTAACGTGGTATTTAATCCTTTAAACAAAGATCTCCAAAAGTTACCTATAAATTTAGGGTCTTGTTCTGAAATTATGACCTTCGGTATCCCATACAATCAGAAAATTTGCTTTAAGAAGATATCAGCTATATTTGTAGCTTTATAAGTAGTTTTTACAGGTATAAAATGGGTTGCTTTACTCAATTTGTCAACCACTACCATTATGGAATCATTTAAGTTTTTAGGCAGTCCAGTAACAAAATTAAGCTAATTATCTCCCATTTCCAGCTAGGAATGGGAAAAGGATGAAGTAGCCCAGCTGGATGCTGATGTTGAGTTTTTACTTGCTGACATTCAAAGCATATAGCAATATATTCTACCAGTTCAGTCTTCATGTTTGGCCAGAAATAATCTTTTCTTAGCATGGTTATAGTTTTCTGATATCCTAGATGCCTTGAATAAGGAGTTTTATGGATTACAACTAAAACTAATAACTTAATCTTAGGTACATTAGGTACATATATTCTGTCTTTATACAGTAAAAATCATTTTTCATTCAAGTTGTACCTTGTACTTAGACTTTCTATTGGATTTTCTTTTGCTTTTGCTTGTAACTTTAGGTAATTTTCATCTTGTTCTATCCCTGCTTTAAGTTGTTCTTCCAAATCTGTTGTATAAGTGCTGATAGCTATTGTAAAATTCAGCTTTGTATTCCTACTTAATGCATCAACAACTTTATTCTCTTTCCCTTTAATGTGTTGAATTTTGAAATCATATTCACTTAGAAAAGATAGCCACCTAGCTTGTCTAGCATTCAGGTTAGGTTGACCTAATAGATATTTTAATCCCTTATTATCTGTCATTAAGATAAATTTTCTTCCAATTAGATGATGACGCCACATCTTTAAAGCATGTATGACAGCAGCTAATTCCAAGTCATAGGTTGCATAATCCTTTTCATGAATCTTCAACTTCCTAGACTCATAAGCAATGACATGTCCTTCCTGAGCCAATACTCCACCTAAACTGTCATTGCAGGCATCAATACATACTATAAAATCTTTATTTGGATCAGCAATTCTTAGAATTGGTGCACTATTTAATAAGGTTTTTAACTTTTTAAAACTTTCTTCGCACTTCTGATTCCAATCAAATTTCTTTCCCTTTTTCTGCAAAGAGGTTATCTAATTTGCGATTCTCGAAAACCCTTTGATGAACCTCCGGTAATAACCGGTAATCCCCATGAATGATCGAACATCAATTACGTCTTTAGGAACTAGCCAATCTTCGATTGCGTTTATCTTTTTGAGATCCACCGAAATTCCTTCTTTAATCACCACATGAACTAAGTACTGGATTTTATCTTTAAAGAAGTCGCATGTACTAAACTTTGCAAAGAGTTGATGTTCTCGCAACTCTTGCAAGACAATTTTTAAATGTTCTTTATGTTCTTCTTCAAATTTCAGATAAATTAATATGTCGTCGATAAACACGACCACAAATTTATCCAGGTATTTATGCATTACATTATTCATTAGACACATAACAACATCTGGAGCGTTAGTAAGCCCGAATGGCATGATGACAAACTCATAATGTCCATATCAAGTCCTAAAAGTTGTTTTAAAGATGTCTTCATCTTTAATTATGACTTGTTGATATCCAGACCATAAGTCAATCTTTGAAAATACCATGGCTCCATGTAGTTGATCAAACAGATCATCTATGTGAGGTAACAGGTATCTGTTCTTGATAGTCATCTTATTTAATTGACAATAATCTATGCATAGTTGTAAAGTTCCGTCATTTTTCTTAATAAAGATGATAGGTGCCCCCCAGGGAGACACACTGGGTCGAATATAATTCTTGTCAATAAGTTCTTTTAATTGTGACTTAAGTTCATTTAATTCGAGTATATTCATCTGATAAGGAGCCTTTGAGCTGGGCACTGTACCAAGTACCAGCTCAATGGTAAAATCTAATTCCCTCTTCGAAGGCAGTTCTGTAATTTCTTTTGGAAATACATCTGCATATTCCTTTAGAACTGGTAGATCCTCCAATTTTAATTTATCTATGTTGTTTAGATTTTCTTCATTGGTTACTGTTACTGCATAAGCCTTACAACCTTTCCTAACAGCTCTCTTAAGCTATAGAGCAGAAATATTCCTTATGATTGTTTTCCTAGGGATTTCCTTTACGCTTATTAATTTTCCATCATTATTTATACAAGTAAAGGTTTTATCAAAACAATTCAAGACCACCCTATGATGGTCTATCCAATCCATACCAATTAATATGTTGTATGAACCTAAAGGTAGTACATTTAGCTTAACAAAAGTTTCAAATTGATCCATAGTTACTGCACAATTATTTACAAAGCTAATTACCTTTCTTTGCACCAGTAGCTAACTGAACTAACTAAGAACTTGCAAACTTTTCAACTAGGAGTTTACACTTTTCTACCAAGTTAGGAGAAATATAGCTTAAACTAGCTCCTAGATCAATTAAAATAGATATGGGTGTTTGATTTATCTTACCTTCTACTTCCACCGTGGAAGTTTGATTGTCTACTTGCTGATTCTCCAAAGCTGCATTGATCCTAGGCATAGTCCTCACTAAATCACCAACAGTCATCTCCTCCTATATTTTGTGGATATTGTTGACAGTCTTTTTCCGATTGGGACAGACTGAGGCATAATGTGGACCATTGCATTCCCAACACTTTATGAGTTCTTTTCATTCAAAGTTCTTTGTGTAATTACTATGATTGTTAGCAGACTCTTTATTCTTTTGATTGTTTTGATTGGTCTGTGAATTATTCTTATTCCCCTAGAAATTCTTATCAGAAAAATTTCTGGTATTATTATTTTTAGAATTCTGATTAGGCACAAACTCTTTCTTCTATTGATAAAAATTACTATTCATTTTGGCCTTCCAATTGGCCATACTCTCGTTTTTACGATTATGTTCATAACAGAAATTCGCTTTCGTCATGGCTTCTTCCATGGTTTTCAGATTACCATACTCAATCCTATCCTTTATGTGATAAGGTAGATAGCTAAGAAACTGCTATATCTTCGTTTTCTCATCCACAATGTACGGCACATACCTAAGTAGACTTAGAAACTTACTGTTCAATTCTTTCATATTCATTGTACCTAGTTTTCGCTCATATAATTCTTTAGCCCTTTCTTCATAGTATTGTTCAAAAATTTCTTTTTGAATTATTTCTTGAATGTACTCCAATTTATGTTTTTCTCTCTTATACCTTTCACTCTCTTTAAATATTTCCACCATATATCAGCTTTCCCTGTAAGATTATAAATAGGCATCCTAGCTTTTAATTGGTTAGAATAGTTAGAAATTTGGAAGTACTTCTTCATCCCGGATAACCAGGATTCCGCTTCCTCCTCTTTTTCAGTTTCTCCATTAAATGTTGGCTGCTTGATATTCTTAAACTCCCCAGAGATCCAGAGATTTCTTCATAAGGTTTATATTTTATTTTCCTAGTATGGTGGTTATCCTCACTACTGTCACTAGTATAATGATAGTTATGTTGATCACCATATACTTGAGAAGATGAGCTACTTTCCTTTTGAATCTGTTTAGTATTTGTATACTTATGTTGATAACTTATATCTTTCAAATTAGCTATTTTACCCTTTCCCTCAGTATGAAATCTTTCTATTAATATCTGATTCAGCTCCTCGTAAGCTCTCAGAATCCTCTCATTTTCTTTCTTAACAAATTCCATTTCTAATTTTAATTATTTTACTGTTTGTAATAGTTATGAAGAATTAGTGGTTATGTCTTCTTGTATATGTTCTCTTTGTAGATTATCTTGTTCAATATAAGGAGATTCCTCTTCTGCATATTCCTCCAATCTTTCCATACCTGTCGTTAACTCAGAAACAAATTTCTCTATTTATATCATTCAAACAAAACAACATCAACAAAATGATTTAAATTTACTGTTCCATATAAGCAAGTTGAGCTTCATCAAGTCCTAGTGTTTGAACTTTATGCTCTGATACCAGATGTATAACCCAAAAATTTTAAAGTGACATAAAATGTCTTAGATTACAGTTTAGTAACTGCTAGCGATTAGCGAAAAATGAAATAGTTTAACAAATTTTAAGAATTAGTTTCAAATACAGAAAAACAAATACAAATTTAATTTTTATAAGTAATGCAAAGAGGACTTGCATTTAATTACTACTAGCTGTAGTAATGATTTACTTTTGTCAAGTAGGTGAGAGACCATGTTTGAAATCGGGGCTTACTTAGCATTTTGCTAACTCAAATGGACTGCTGGTTCTTACAGGTTCAGCAGGTAAGCATATGATCAAATAGGAGTTTATGTTGAATTATGTCGAGAAGTACTTCTTTAGCATGATAAGATGCTAGTATATAAATTGATTATTAAGATGCAATACTCCGATGAGGTAAAGTAAATTCCTTCATTGTTTTGGATCTATGACAGTATTTATATTTAAGCCATAATGACTTTTATCCTTAACATAATTAATGCTATTTACAAGAATGAGTTCTTCCACAGTTTCTTCTATCGTAAGATGATTAACTTTTATAAATTATAATACCTATTCAACTAAAGATTCTTACAGTGAGCATAGAGCCCATGATCTTCGCATATAAATACTTCGACGGTTTCATGATCTTACTGCTATTGTCATGTTTAATACTCAAGTGTACTACTTTTTATGTATGAACATAATCTTTTATTTTTCATTGGTAAAGTTTACAGTGAGCTATTAGTTTTTTTATGAGAAACTCTTGCAATAAGGTTTGTCTTCAGTCTCCTTGAAGACTCCTTCATTTATCAGCATTGAGTTTTATGTGGAGAAGTTTAGAGCTCTTTAGTTTAGAAATATATTGTAACAACAACATATCTCTACTCTAATTCTCCTTTACTAGTCATGAAACATTACCAACTTGTTTGATTTGTTTGCAATTATGATTATCTTCTTGCACAACTACTATACAAGCTGTAACCTTAATCTCTAGGTTATAACCATGATACAAGTGTTATTGCAATATTACAATACTATATTGATTTATGATTTAAACATTATCAAACTATACCCATCATCCTAACTTATAACCTAAGGTAGTTTTACTACCTAGTATCTACTATGGTGTAGTCGAAACTATTGGCATTATATATTATAAGTCTTGTTCCTTATAAAATACTAGTTCCAAATCATAGTATAATATCATCGATGGAAAAGTTGACATGATGAGAAATCATAGGAAATGTTATATTATGGTCGATGGCATGATTTGTATTATTGGAAATGATAAGATTTTAAATCTATAATGCAGCACAGACATTGGAACTTGACCCACACTTGGTTATATTTACGGAAGGGCACATGGACAAGCCTCCTCCATGCATTGGTTGACTTATAACAAAATAAACCCTACTCCTTTGCATTTTACTCTGAGGGTTTGTCTTCCTACACGCTACGCTGTGAGACTCCTTGCGTCCATGAGAGGCCTACAACTTCCTTATTTGTTGGCTCTGTAGTCTACATAACTTTGCAAAGTAGTTTTGGTATCATAGTTTGTATTCTCAGTTTCTCTAGTGAGTAAAGAATCACTGTGTGAGTGGTTTAAGACTTCTTAAAGTGGCTCAAAGCCCATAAAATGGTTTTACCCTATGACTCCTCGTTCCTTTCCTCGACATCATGGAACTTGAGACTATCTCCTTGCTATCTTTGTTGCAGAGTTGGCTTAAGGGTTTACTTGCTTCTTGGTTTAGTTCACTTGAGCTGGTGACTGTTTTCTTCTTGGCTCCAATTTCTTCTTACTTATAGGTATACACTTTTACTCCGCTCGCATTCCTTTTTGCCAATGATTTATTAAGTTAGGGTTTTTTTTTAATAAATTATGAATAGAGTTTGATTGTTGTTTGGATTATGTTCTTGCAGGCTCCTGTTGATAGCTCTAGACTTTGAATGGAATGCAAGCTCGTGCTTCAGTGAAATTCATGGGATTCCTACTGGTAAGACCTGGTCTCATCATGGGTTCTCCCTGCTTGCGATTTGGGTTGTTGGATGAAGGTTCCTGTGGTTGGAAACATGGATTTGAAATCTCTGCTAGTTATGATATTTAATTTGTTGTTTAATACCCATGTTTTATTTGAAAACCCTCGCGATACTTCGCTGGGTAGCACAATCTCTTGAAGCTATGATGTATATGTGGTTTTGATTAAGTGGTTTCTTCCTTACGGCTTAGGTGATTTACTGTTTTTGTTAAGATTATAAAAACCTCCTCTGAACTCTAAGATGTTATGTGACCTTTGTCTCGTTTTCTTCATTTTTTCCTTTTTACATTTTATTTTAAGAAAAGAAGACTGTGGAACATTCTAGTTGTAAAGTTAGCAGGGTTTTTACTTATGCTGTCAGTAATGTAACTGGTTATAGTTTAATACAAATACTTTTATATATTTGGTTTTATTAGCAGTTTTGGGTTTCGACCCTTCGATTCTTACAGGCTATAAGCCTACCTTTGATTAATGATTTTATATTGCAAATGGTTTATAATTACTGGTTTACTTTTTTCATTATTTAGATATGTATTGTATTTATTAATTCTCTGTATTTATAATTATTTTTAAGCTCTTTTTAAAAGATATTGTTAATTTCTAGAACTCGGCTTTTAAGGGTTAAAAAGAAATACTGTAAAACCCTACAGTTTATGAAATATTTGTTTCTACTTATAGTATTCTTGACTCTGTTTTTGAAAAATAGAATAATGAATGATGAAATAACTTACTGTTATAGTTTTGATACTAACTCTTGTTAAAAATAGGAAATCCTAAATAATTTTTATAGTCTCTTGCTTCTAAATCATAGTTAAGAAATACTTAGGGTTTTAGTGCAGCATACTCGAAACTAGGGTATTGTTGACTTTCAGTAATTAATATAAAAAGGATTATAAAAGAATCCTTTGGTTCTGGATAAAACACACACTAGTCTATAATGTTAATGTTTATAAACAGTTTTACTATTTCCTTTTTACATGTTTTTCTTAAATATTAGTTTACTTACTTTGCTTCTGTTAACTATAATATCTATATTTTTATTAGTATACTAATACTGGAATAATAATAATATTTATTGCTTCTTTTATACCGATTTTTCTATTTAGTTAGCTACAATAAATTAAAGTAGAAAATACATAACACTGCTATTTAGTGTAATTTATAAACTTTGAAGTAAATTCTATCTACTGCTCACATTCAAATAAAAGAATCATATCTAGTGTTTACATTCCAATAAAAAGAATCATTTCATTTACCTAAGAAATCCAAGTGTGCTAGAGTACGACCCGAGTTCATGTGTGGAAAAACACAACTTGGAAATTTAATTTCTATCTGTTTCACTATTTACATAATCATTTTCATTTCTACTATAATCTATAATTTTACTGAACCTAACAATACACAGTTACCTTTCATTCATAAACCCTAAAAACTAGCATGCCTGTAGTAGATAAACTAAGATTTACTTAGCTAAAGACAATAAAATAAATAGAACTTGTTGAGGACAAGACGACAACAGCTTAAGGAGGTTGTTCCTCCCAACCAAAATCCTAGAGAGTGCTCAGATAATGCTTCCTCATAACCCTCGAGCTTGTTCCTGGTCTTCTTGGCTGAGAAATGGGTGGAGAATGCAACTGTAAGACCTCTGTCACTTGACTGGTCCAATTACCTCAGTAATAAAAATCTATTCTTAGCAGTATGATCTTGAGCTTAAAATCTGCAACTAGATCAATCTCAGCAGTTATCCCCTCAAACACACTCCAGACTCCTGGGATTTAATGCAAACCTAGGATCTTTCTAGAAAATTAGAGTCCCCATGAGCCATGGAATATGCCATCAATAAGCCTCCTCCAACTCCATTTGGTCATTACACCTATGTTTCTCCTAGTGCAGTGACTGTTTTTTGTGGTGCAATGAAAGGTTTTCCTGGTGCAGAGAATGTTTCTCCTATAGAGCCCCTATTTTCATTGGGCTCCCTTAGCATTGAAGATAAGGATTGGACACCTAGTTCCAAGGAAGCATGCCCAGCTCTCGTTGGGCATTTATATTTGTCTCTATCTTAGGAATTTATGGTAGACATGGATGTTACTCTGAATGATCTTCAGGAATCCTTAAGAGATATTAAGTATCACATTTGATTTATCTATGACATCATGAATTGGGGGTTTACAAAAGGGATTTCAACCATTGAATAGGTCAAATGGATGGCACGACAAATAGGAAACCACGATGTTCAAATTGACGACAACCACAGAGATTTGCATGAGCTAATGGGAACTATTACTTACATGAAGGAGGATTTGCAGAAGCTGGTAAACATGAATCAAAGTAGCCATTTTCAAGACTCACCTACCAGAGATCATCCAATGGAAGAAACCTCAGTATTTCATCCAGTCAAATATCCAAAAGGAAAGTAGTAGGAGTAGTTCAAGTTCAAATGGTATTTTATGTTTTTTTTGCATTTTGGTTTTAGGCGTTTATGTCCGTATATACCTTTTGAAGGGTGATAGAAGTCCTTTTTAGCATAGTAGCAAGTTTAAGTCAATAATATGTATCACAAACAATTCAGTCGTTTTGGAAAAAAACATTATGAATTGCAGGTATCTGACCTCTTATTTTGTATGCTTGGTTGTTAGCATCCTTTTTATATAAATACAATATCTTCTCGGTTTCTGTTATTAAAAAAAAGATGGATTTTTAGCCAAATGAATAGCACTTTGACTATCACAGAATAGCTTTACATTATTATGAAACCTCCCAAACTCACCCAACAAACAATTCAACTAGATTGTCTCTTTCCAAGCATGTGAAGCATATATATACTCTGCCTATGTAGTGGATAAAGCAACAATATTTCGAAGCTTTGACATCCAAATAATAGGAAGAGGGATTATTGGGAAATAAATGTAGAATTAAAAACTAAAAATCTCCTTGATCCAAAAATTATCAATCATATCTAATAAAATAATCAATATGGAAACCTTGCATTTATGTGGCTATCTCATGATATCATGATCATAATGTTCGCCACACTTTACTAGGATGTTTAAATGCATTTTTTTCTTATTATCTTAAATGAATAATTGGTGCACAATAGGACATCTGCAATGTAGGGACATTATGGTTGGTGAGCATTATAATGTCATTTTAACTAAATATACCCATTAGTCTTAGGTATTGCAATACTTTACGATGATCACTTGTTAATGTTTCTTTTTGTCAATAATCATTTTATTTATACAATGTATTATGACTCTAGTATCCCTTAGGACGTTGAAAGAAGCTAGTCACATAATTTCATTTCCTTGTTCCCTTCACTCTACATTTTATTCTTTTCCACATCCCTTTCTCCATTTTTATTTTGTTTCATATACTATGACAACCATACATTTTGTTGAGGCTTACTTTTCCTATATTACCTAAATCCCCCACTTGATATCCTTAATAATATTACTTATGGAAAAACCCTTGAGTTGGAGGAGAGCCAACCTAAAGAGAGATGAAGAACTACTAAGGTAGAAATGGATAGTCTTACTGAGTTACAAAAGACTAAAACTTTGGTGCTTGGTACATTAGATCATGTGTGGTGTTAAATTTTGTTGTAACAACACCCACATTTTTCACATAAAGTCATCTACAAACAATAAGAAATACTTAGCACCAAAAATTGGTGTTATCTTCATAGGACCACAAACATACACACGAGTTAAGTGAAGAATCCCCTTACTTCTCTAAGATCGTATTTCACCAAATGGAGCTCAATATTTCTTTCCCACCTAACAAGCTCCACAAGAGAAACCTTTAGGTTTCTATTGTATGTGGCTAGATCTTTCTAGATCTACTTTGCTTAACTCATTGTGGTACTTACTTATTAAGTTGGTATATTCTCCTAATTCACTAAGACTCCCCAACTTCACCTTAACTCCTATACCACATCCATTTCCTATATCTAGACTACCTCATTCATTATCTCTCCTCTTTTACTCATTTCTTACCCTAAGGAGTGTCTTGAGTAGGTACGCTATCCCTCTTAGGCTAGGAGGGTATCCCCCTTGATCATTCTATGGATTGATCTAAAGTAACAAGATCTTGTTCAGTGTGAACACTACCCTTCATTTGTAGTGGGTGAGGCCCTTGCGGTGTCACCGGTTGGCTACTTCAACTCTACTTTCTCTAATGGGATACCTTTAGTGGGTAGATACACTTTGTGTGATAACATCTTCTATCATTGTTCTTGGGGAGGTATAGGATTACCTATGGTATCTACAAGTATTAATTCATTCTTATCTTCCGAATCATACCGCATACGGATTAAATTCAATGAATGCATTTACCCTTGCATAATCTTTTATTCACTTGTATGTTTCTCTCACATCATACTTCCCCAATGACATATATTTCGGTGATTTCATTTAGTATCTCACCTAGAAACTCCACAATGCAACTCTACTGAGAATCAAACCCATCCCCAATAAATTATCCCTGTAATAAAATATTTCCAATAAATTATATTGAGTCGATTAGTAAGCATCAAACACATCCTAGGCCTTGCAATCAAAGCAATCAATTGAATGATTCTTGTAATCCAGTTAGACATTCAAATCAAATCCCATGTAGAGAATATAGAATAGTTAGAACACAAGCTAAGATATATCCTTTTGACTTTTCTGATATGGATGGGGCACCTGATTTTATCGCTAAGGATTACATTAAAAAATTGCCTTGTTTTTATGGAAACAATGCCACGTCCATTGAATATCATTTGCAATACTTTGGGATCATATGGAAGTTAGAGGTGCATATGATGAAGATGCTTACATGCAGACTCTTGGTGAATCTTATATGGGGATGTTCTGTTATGGTTTGATCATTTAGTGCCAATATCCATCAGTGGTTATGATATGTTTACCAATTTGTTAAAAAGGGAATGGGGTGAGAACATTGATGAACCTTCAGAGCCTCAGTCAAGCAATGATTGTGATGTTGAGTATCAATTTGATGAAAATTATTAGGATAATGACAATGATATAAGTAATGATTTTCCTTATCGGTTCAATTTTTCCTCTCCTAGACTAATGGTGAGTTTTCCTGTGATTAAGTTTATGAGTGAGTCGTCAATAAATATAAATGTCACAGAGTATCTTAGGAATAACCACGATAGATCTCAAAATGAAATTGAACATGACATTAATAGAATCATATGAGATACTTTGTCTCCATTACCCAAAGAAGGTACAAAGTTGGATCTAACTCATGAAGGGGAGCTCGTTGATCATCATAAAGAAAATTCCAAAGTTGAGCATCCTATATTTGAGTATATCAAAGATCCTTTTGAGGAGTAAGTCCATAATCCTTTATTGGTTGATGACCATTCAAATCATTGTTTCAATGATCCTAGGGTTGATTAAAATTCTAATCATGTCCTTGAAGAAAAGGACAAGGATAGTCAAGATGTGTTCAATGATCATCATGTGATTAAGAGTCAAATTAAGGGTAAACCTATTAAAAACAAATCACACGATGATAGTTTGGTTGTGATTCAACATAACCAAGAATTCTCTTTGTTTAAACTTTTAAGTTCCTTCACTAGTACATAATGAGAGATAAGTGACCAAAAAATGACCAAAATAAGCCTATAAAACACCTAAGTCATGTCTCACATGACTAACTGGTGGAGAAATCATATATTTGTTTTTGTCCATGGAGAAATATCAATACTCCCTCTCAATTAGAGGAGTTATTATGTACTACACCAATATTGTACCAAAATTACTCAAACTTTACTTTAGACAGAGGCTTAGTAAGTATATCAACAATCTGCTCATCTGTGGATATGTATTGGAGATTCAATTCTTCCCTTTTCACCATGTCTCAGATATAATGGTGTTTAATTTCTATATGCTTCAACTTGTCATCAAATAATGGATTATCTAAAAAATTCACACAGCTTTGGTTATCACAGTAGATCCAAGTTTCCTCTAGATCTTGATCAAATATTCCTGCAAGTAACTTTCAAAGCCACACTGCTTTGAAACTAGCATCACCAACTGTTGTGTACTTTTCCTCTATAGTAAGGAGTTTGATGGATGTTTATTTCCCACTGAACTATGAGATCATGATTGATCCCAAGCTGAAGCAACATATTGATGTGATATTCATGTCTGTATCTGAGATCTATTTCCAATATGGGTGCATCCTCCTAGGGTGAATTCCAAAACCCCACTTTTTATTCCAATCTATGGTTGTAAATGTTTGGAACTAGAATCCCTAGTTCCAACTTACAACTATTATGTTTATTGAAATGCATTCTTTTAGTATTTCTTTGTTGATGTATTTGTAACTTCAGAATGTATTCACTTGTATATTTTATGTATTGTACCCTCAATGTTTCTATTGGGAAGTATTTGTAATATAATTGAGTCATTTCATACCCCGATGTTCCTATCGGGAGAATCAATAATGTAAACAAGTCATGTAAAGTGATAGAGGTTAACCCTCCTTATTGATCAAGGGTTAAAGTCCCCGTAGTTATGGGGCACTAGGGTTGTTAGACTCTCCTAGATAAGTCAGCCTTGGTGAGTTAATGTAAGTCGAGTCATTAGTACCCCAGTTGTGGTTACTCGAGCCTACATAACTGATTTAGGATTACTCGAGCCTACATAATAGAGTCAAATATTAAGTGAACGAAAGATTATAAATAGAGAGTGATCCTCTCAATTTATCACACACATATTCACTCAACTGGGGTGCACGAGTGAGAGAGGAATTGATGGCACAAGTGAGAGAGATCAGTTGTCGAAGATCGTCGTTATGTTTTTGGGTTTTACTTTTGCTACTAGTGCTCATTATATCTCTGAGAAAGTTGTGGGGTTTTCTCCTTTATGGTTTCCCCAAGGAAGATTCTTTGTGTCTCTTGTCTCTTGTGATTATTGCTGTGCATGTTATTCTCTTAGATAAGATCCTAAGATAATACTGTATAAATGATAAAAATATAACATGGTATCAGAGCTAACCTGAGAAGAAGGCACTGTGTAGCTACAAAAGCTAGGGATTATTACTTTTTGGGTCTCTCTCCATAATCCATGAGCAAAAGGATGCTAGGCTAACTCTCCATTGAAGGGCGCATTTTTCTGTCGAAGCAGAATTTGATTCCGGGCATTTTCAGTTTCTGTTGCGGAAAATTATGGCTTCTTATAGAAGAGGAATTTTTGAGTGAGCCCAACATAGGATTAATCTCCTCATCAAAATTGAAGTTTAGAGACCTGGGTCAAGATTTTTGGTTGCGTGAAACTCTAGGAAAGTTAAACCCTAGTTTGACCCTGGGCCTGAAAAACCCTAAAATACTAAAACGGGTAGTTTTGGTACATTCGTTATATCTCGGGATTGAAGAAGTCTCAGGGGCCAAAATTTTCACTGGCCGAAGATAAAATCCTGATGTACCGTGTAAAAATTTCAGCCTCAGATTCACTATATTCTGGGAGATATAGTTCCTCCAAATCAGGGTTCCATCCTCTTCTAGGATTCATCCCTAAATAGGACACCTAGGGAGAATTGCAATATCTGGGGCTACAAATATCCAAATAAAATTTTGCAAGATATTCCAGATAGGGAATGGACTTTAATTTTTGTGGTAAAAGTTTCAGGCCCCAAAGGTGAAATAGTGACATGTGGCAATCCGTACAATTTCACTATGCTGAATAATCATGAAACATGTCACCTTTGGAAAACACTCATAAGTCCCAATTGGTGAAACCAAATCTGGTAAAACCTATGGTGTTGGAAATAGGATAGAAGAGGTTACCTCAGTATGAAATTGTAGACATAGAGGAGCAGTAATTTCATAGATACTGTAGAAACAATATTAGGCATTTATGCAAAAGAAATTGGTAAACTAGGGCTTCCTGTTCCGGGAGCTTCCCTCCATTGTTTTTAAAAAAGGAGTACATTAGACTGCTCACCTTGAAGAGGTATATATTTCTATCCAATCAGATCTCAAAGATTCCAAGTTTTGAAAATTAGGGTTTCTCTGACAAACCCTAGATCAACCAGCTCTAGAACTAGGACAGACACCTCAAAATGGTAAGATATAATCTTTTGCCATTTACAGTTGACGTTCTCATTTCAAAATGACTAATCACACCAGCTTGATGACAAGCTTGGTGAGGCTGACAACTTCCAAGCATGTAAGTATAGGATCTCACTAGTTCTTGAAAGAAATGAATTGGACACCTACATAAGTAGAGAGGTTCTAGTTCCAGAGGGAGACGAGGCTAAATCCATACACAAGAAGAAATTGGTCAAGGCCAAGAAGATCATTGTTGATTCAATAAAGGATCACCTTATACCATAAGGGTCTTTACTAAATACACCTAAAGAGATGTTTGATTCCTTAACCAAGCTATTTGAAGGGAAGAAGATAAATCAAAAGATGAATTTGAGAAAATAGTTGAAGAATGTGAATATCTAGCATGCAGAGACCATACAGTCATACTTTAGAAGGGTCTCTCAAATCAAAGAACAACTTGAAGCAGTCGATGAAGAAGTAGAGAATGTAGACATTCTGATAACCACCTTGAATGGCCTCCTAGGATCATGGGATTCATTCATTCAAGGAATGTGTTCCAGAAGGAATTGATTACTTTCAAAAGACTCTGGGAAGAGCACACACAAGAAGAAGCTCGACTCATAATAAGAGACAAGAAGATGGGAGCAACTAAAGATCAAGGTTTCATGATTCAAAGAAGATACCGCAAGCGATGAGGAATATGAAGAACTCAATTCTTGAAGAACCTCTTATCTGTCTTAAGCATTTGGATAAGAAATGATGTTGTTATGAATGAAGAAGATGATGAAGCTGAAAGGAGGAGTCTACCCACAAAACAAATAAAATAAGTATTCAATTGTCATTTCATGATATTGTTTTGTTTTGCATTTGTTTATATTCAGTTGATGTATTATGCATGATAGAATGTCTGCATTGATGATAGTATACTACTAATATGGATTTGATGGGTAAGTAGCTCATGGTTCTATACAACTCTCCATTGCTACTTATCTAGAATGAAACCTCTTTGCTGACATATTCTATTAGTGCACAATCTCATTGATGTCTTGGTAGAGATGGAAGGCATCTAGAAAATTTTCTGTGAGATATGGATGAATGTTGTATTAGCTAAAATAGTTGCATGATTATATATTTATGCATAATATTTTATCATTATGAAATATTTCTAATCATACAACTGGTGCATTTGACTTGTAGGAAAGATCGTGTACAATCACCTATGAGAAAAGAAGGATGAGACTTGTTTCGAAGAACAAGTGACGACAATTCAAGAAAGAATCCAAGATGAATAATAATATGACAATACTTTCAAAGAAAGAAAGAGGCCTCAGAGACACTCCAGTTATGTTACACCATTGAGCGACGTCATTGATGCAGAGCCTTCCAGCTATGAAGAAGTAGCCAAGAACAAAGGGAAGGAGATTACCAGTTCAAGAAGACTGATCTAAAAGAAGTCTGTGGGATACAAGGAAAGATTCATAGCATCTAGCTTCTCACAGAAAGAAGGCATAGACTACAAAGAGACATTTGCAGCCACTAGAAGACAAGACACATGATAGGTACAATCATGTGTGCAAATGAAAGGAGACCTTGTATGAGCTCAGAAGACACCCATGGGATAACACATACATGAGGATCTTGATGAATATCTTAACCTTTGCTACAAGGTTTAAGATGGAAGCCTATAGAGGATGACAAGATCATAGATGGGTGTGAGGAGAACATTTTCAAGATAGAGGATATTGGTATCCAGTGACCCTAGATGGATACATAGAATATTAGTAGCAGAGGAAGCTACTTGTCACTCCAGTACAGAATGTTTCAATGCATAGAGTATGAAAGGCAGAGGGAGAATGATGCTCCACTTCAAAGGGAGTGTGACTACAAAAGATCCTAATATTCGACATGGTACGACAGGATGGATAGCTTACTAATGGCTCTAGGCTTTACTAATATCAAAGTGGATTCCAACCTTTGCTTCAAGGTTGAAGGCAGAAGACCAGTGGTGCTCCTATAATATGTCGATGACTTGTTCTTGATAGAAAAGAGGAACTCATTAAAGTTGCAAGAAGGAGACTTGCTGTTGAGTTCAAGATGAAGGACTTGGAAATGATGCACTACTTTCTAGGCATGGAGGTGTGGCAAAGTATAGATGGAATATCCCTGGGACAAGGGAACTATGCAGTAGAGATCCTAAAGAGGTTTGGGATGATGGACTGTAAGGCCATGACCACACCTATGGCCTCAAACTTGAAGCTATTGAGTGATGCTTCATCAGAGATGGTTGATGATATGATGTATCGTCAGATGATTGGGTCCTTGATGTACCTAATGAATATGAGACTAGATATTTTCTTTGTTGTGAACACATTGAGCCAGTTCTTGACAGATCCTAGACATGTTCACCTGATTCCTGCAAAGAATATTCTGAGGTACCTGAAGGGTACATTTTATTATGGGCTCAAGTATGAGGTGGATTAGAATATTAACCTGGAAGGTTATGTTGATTCAGATTGGGCATGTAGTGCCATCGATAAGAAGAGAACTTCAAGATGCTGCTTCAGTATGGGATAGGGTGTGATCTCTTGGTTTAGTAGGAAGCGGTCCTGTGTGGAATTGAGTACAACTGAAGCAAAGTATATCATAGCTTGCTCAGCTAGTTGTGAGGTAGTATAGCTGAGGAAGATACTGTTTGATTTGTTTGATCTCCAGTTGGATGCTACTTGCATATATTGCAACAACCAGAGTTGTGTGAAGTTGTCGAAGAACCCAATGTTCCATGACAAGTCGAAGCATATCAAGATCAAGTATCACTATATCAGGGATATGGTGTAGAGAGGAGAAGTGAAGCTCCAGTATGTTGTGATTGATGAACAGGATGATGTATTTACCAAGCCATTGGCCAGAGTGAAGTTTGAGTACTTTAGGGAGAAGCTTGGTGTTCTCCAGATCAAGGTTCCCTCCAAGAGGAGGTGATGAGTCCGAGAGAATTTTTGACATGGTAGGATTGGTTCCTTCCATGGTCATATGTAAGTGCAGGGCCATTCTGACATGGTGGTAGGATGGGCCTCCCTTGGTCAGATGTAAGTGCAGAGCCTTTCTGACATGGTGGAAGGATGGACTTCCCATGGTCAGATGTAAGTGCAGATCCTTTCTAACATGGTGGCAAGTTGGACCTCCCATGGTCATATGTAAGTGCAGAGCCTTTCTAACTGGGTCAGATATAAGTACTGAGCCTTTCCAACATGGTGGCAGGCTAGGCCTCACATGGTCAGATATAAGTGCTGAGCCTTTCCGACATGGTGGCAGGCTAGGCCTCCCATGGTCGAATATAAGTGCTGATCCTTTTTTACATGGTGGCAGGTTAGACCTCCCATGGTCAGATGTGAGTGTTGGGCCTTTCTGAGTGGGTCAGATATAAATGTTGGATGAGCCTTTCTGAGATGGTGGCAGGTTGGACCCACCGTGGTTAGATGTGAGTGTTGGGACTTTTTGACTAGGTCAGATGTGAGTGTTGGGCATGCCTTTCTGACATGGTGTTGGATGTGTTCCTCTCATGGTCAGATGTAAGTGTTGGGAGGGCCTTTCTGACTAGGGTCAAATATAAGCGCTAAAGAATACCTACCTAGAGGATAGGCCTACAACCAACATGAAAAAGGGCTGGGTCTGTAGAACTTCCTATGACAAGTATAATTGAGAGATAGCACCAGTTGATCAAGATAGCGGAAGCAGTGTTGATGATGATCCAGTGATGATCCAGCTTTGATGATGATCCAGTAATGATCCAGCATTAATGATGATCCAGATTTGATCCAGAGAAGAAGACTTATTCTGATGAATTGTGTCAAGAGAATACCTTCCTATTTAAGAGGGAGTGTTGATGTATTTGTAACTTCAGAATGTATTCACTTGTATATTTTATGTACTGTACCCCAATGTTTCTATCGAGAAGTATTTGTAATTTAATTGAGTCATGTCATACCTCGATGTTCCTATTGGGAGAATCAATAATGTAAACAAGTCATGTAAAGTGATAGAGGGTAACCCTCCTTATTGATAAAGGGTTAAATTTCCCGCAATTGTGGGGCACTAAGGTTGTTAAACTCTCCTAGAGAAGTTGGCCCTGGTGAGTTAATGTAAGTCGGTTCATTAGTACCCCAGTTGTGGTTACTCAAGCCTACATAATTGAGTTAGGATTACTCAAGCCTACATAACAAAGTCAAATATTAAGTGAACGAAATAATATAAATAGAGAGTGAGCCTCTCTATTTATCACACACATACTCACTCAACTGGGGCGCATGAGTGAGAGAGGAATTGTTGGCACAAGTGAGAGAGATTAGCTGTCGAACATCATCGTTATGTTTTCAGGTTTTACTTTTTCTACTGGTGCTCATTCTATCTTTGAGGAATTTGCGAGGTTTTCTCCTTTATGGTTTCCCCGAGGAAAAATCTTTGTTTCTCTTGTCTCTTGTGATTATTACTGTGCATGTTATTCTCTCAGATATGATCCTAAGATAATACTATATAAATGATAAAAATCTAACATTCTTTGATACCATGTTGTTTTTTCTTAGTAGTTAGATGTTATTAACTCATTTATCACATAAACATAAAGTGCATACATATAAAGGATATATTAGCACTCATAATCGCACCCAAAGATTGTGGGAAGGTGGACCTCGAGGTAACAATAGAACCGCTTTAGGAAAGGGATATGGATTCTCCATTTCCATAGAGAGATCTCTCACGAATACATAGCAAGGCCAGATATATTGTCATAGAATAGATTTTGGAGATTACTGGTCGAAACACGATGAAGATGTATTGGGATATGGGGTCAAATATATTAAGAAATAGAGAGCAGTCTACATAGAGAATTTCCGCAAGAGCAAGGTTTGATATGTTTGGGTCTGGTGAAAAATGAAGAACGATGACAGTCCATCAATGTAGAACACCGCAAGGATGAATTCTACACCAACTTTGGAAGAAACATTTGGTGGATGTTTATAACAATGTCCAAAGCATATGAATATGAATTCTGAACCATTATAGACTAATTCAAACACATGAAGAAAAAATAATGTAAAGAAACAACAAGAAGTACGTGCACTTAAGAAGAGGATATTACAGACTGCAGCTGAGAAATACACATACATTATTACATTCAAAGGCCAACATTCAGCTCTATTTCTTGTATTGAAATGGATCAAATTACATAAGAACCAAAATCTCATGGGTTCCAACCAAAACCAACCACCTTCTCCCTACATGGGGAGTATCTTTATAATGCTTCTGGACGGCTAGAATAACCTTGAAACAGGGCCAAAGGTTAGTTACAATCATGATCAAAACTTTAACAACCTAGAACGTGGCATATTCACCATGATTTACATACATAAAACAAAATAGTACGGAGAAAACACGCATCCTGGTCTTAAGCAGTAGTGCATCATCTTAAGTTTTGGGCTCGCCTGTCTTAAAAATGACGACCAAGGACAATTCTTCGATGGCTTGTTGGTGACCTAGATTGAATCATCTCTCCTCCTATTAGGCCTGCAACATGTCCCTTCCTTTCTGGGTCATTTGTGTTCATTCTGTGCTCAAAGGCACCTTTCTGCATGTGTCCACAAGTGACAAGAAGGTTTGTGGTCCTTTTGTGTTCATCTTTCTACCTCACCCCCCTCTATCCTAGTAATATTGTTATTTGAGGGGACTTGACGAAGGATCGCACCATTTTTTATAGTAACAGGTCCTTGAGGAGGTTTGGCATTCTTATGCTTTTCTCCTCCTAGGATGAGGCTCCTCCTACAGGTCATACAAAGCGAAACTTCCTTGGCTTCATCACCACCTTAGATAAATTTGGTAAGTGGAATTCATAAAGGTGGTGATGAAGAATTTGGAACTCCTCTCCTCTAATCTGAGCATTTTCTCAGAGGGACCACCCTTAGAAATGGTCAGCATGTGCTGAGATTATGGAGACAGTGACCACGTCTGACAGTTTTGGAGGGATGCCCATTGGATAGGAAATTCTAGGCACAACACCCGCGGGGGTGTTGTAGTTTATTAGGACAACAATACCCTCACCATCCCAAGGAGGTCCATCTAATTTGATGAACATCCTTGCCATGGCCTTACTGGCGTCGGAGGGCTTATCTAATGCAATGAACATCCTTACCATAATGGTTGGAGTTTCCCTAGCATGAAATCTTAGGAACAGTGGGATTCTAGGCCAGGACTCACCTGCCAAAAGAACACTTTAACGAACATATTTTCTACACAAGTAAGCCATTGTAGACTTCCCTTAATACTTTCAGGATTTCTTCAGCAAACTAGAATTCAACCACCTTAGTTTCTCTTCCAAATTCATTCAGTATCTGTCTCCTGATGGAAATGGTGTTTATAAAGAGCTGGAAGGCTGAACCAATGATGTCCTGTCAACACCTTTGTACACTTCGTCATGGAGTAGCATGATGAAAACACATGTGGTAATGTGGGTTTTGGATCCGTCCTACATGTTGAGATCCTAGTCATGCTGCCCTTTCTACTGTGATGCTATACTGCTTGCTATGGAAATGAATTATTATGTCAGCTTCAATCATGGCCCATTCGACTCGTGGAACATGGGCTTGACATCCCTTATCTATTTTCCCTTTCGAATGATGGCATCAGAATATTCTTGTTCACCGCGTCCTCCTACTCCATGTGGAATCCACACCTGTCCTCTATAGCTCAGTCATTTGGATACTTTCATGATCTTCATACACTTGATGCAATGAACTTTTTGGTTCAGGAGGGAGACCTATGCCATGGAGCCAATTTTTCAATCGCGGACATGCTCGAACGACATCAAGGTATTCGATTACCTATCACTTCATCCCTTTGCACACTTGTCTCAAAGTATTATGTTGACAAGGGATCCTTGGCATGAGAAAATCATACTCAAGACCGGCTTTTTCATCACATATATATCGTCCTACAACTTTTGTCGAGTAGAATCATTTGCAGCCTTTCAATATGAATCTCGTCAATCTCCATCGTCCACATGTAAAGGGAATGCTATATTTCAGAGATCCTGGAGGTGGTTTGTTTTGTTCTTTTTTAATCAGGGAAAACACTTCCAACCATGGATATTTTGTCGGCTCGATCCCCACCATTGATATTTACCTCTATTTAACCCATTTCGCAGATTTAGGAACTGGAATATCTATGAGTACGTTGATCTAACGGAATCAACCTCCTTTGTTGATATACCCCTTTGTCGATCCTAACCCTCGAAAGTTGCAGTTGTTCTAACTTGTTCTGCAAAAACACAATGGTGACTTGGGAAACGCTTGTTAGATCTGTGAAACCCATTATAACCGTCAATCCGGCATGAGTCAAGATCACCACCATCGAAGTGCCATCCCCTTTAGTTTATTTTTTTCTGAGCTGCATATAAGATTTATTATGCATTTTTAGGACGTGATTTATCTGCCTTACCTTCCCCATCATTCTATGCAAAACAAAAGCAGTGCTAACAAGATCATTAAAAGAAACACATTCAAAGTAGAGACAATTTTACCCTGAGAAAACCATTTCACAGGAAAACCCAACAAACTTCTCTAGATAAGATTCTTCAACAAGATACAATGTCTAACCTAGTGCCCAAGACTAGTTACTAAATAATACAAGAAAGATACATAATAACCTTTGATCCCAAAGAGGTCAGAGAAATATAGAATAACCCAAAAAGATGTCTTCGCAATGCTTCTTCAACCCTTGACTATGATTTTTTTATTTGTGCACTTCTCCTCTTACTTGAGCAAGTTGGCGTGTTGCAAATGAGGCCCTTTCTCTTCTATTTATACTAGGAAAGTCACTTTTCCATACTAGTCCAAGTTGACCATTTGACTAGGACCACTTGTCTTGGACTTGTTATTATTCTTTCTTGTGGAATGACTTTCAAAGTTACTAAAAAGAATCAACAACAAGAAGAGTGAGTGAATAATACAAAATTATCTTGTGATCTAAGGGAACCCTAAACCCTTTATTTTCATCGAGATGAACTTATTTATGATATTTTTTAATATATTTATATACAGATCTTAACTTTCACTTCAATACATGTAAATTTTGAGTCAACTTTATGGTTTCTACCTCAATAGATTTGATTCATAATTTTTTTTGTAAACATACAGTTGAGGAAGGTTTGTACCTAAATGGAGTTGACTCTTTTTTTCACTTGACATTCGTGGAGTAAGGATGAGCCTATGCTTAGGGAGGAAGGTGCAGGCGGGGGTTATATTTTACCCTAGAGGAAAATAAGTAGAAAATTATCTATGTGACCTAAGTATTTTAATCGTGATGTTCTTGATGATAAATAACCCTTTTCATGTTTCTTTCTTATCTTGTTGTGTTGATTGCAATTCAAATATCATTAAATTGAATGATTTGATTAAGGTTCAACTTATGGATAAGTGGATGTGGTTAGTCACTCTTGGATCTAATGCTCCTAATTCTCGCATGTTCTCGACATATGGGCATAATTGTGACTTATGCAATGGAATAGGCTCTTTTCTTTTGGGTATCAGTCTTCATCCTCATTTTCAAACTTTTTCTTACCAATGGTGAGAGGCCCGTCTTTGTCATTATCAGTCGTGGAATGGTGGAGTTTGATGGGAATTTTTTCCCCACCTCCTTTTCTTTGGGATTGTGGCCTATGTCCCTTTCCAATGCTTGATTTTCTGAGTAGGGTCATGGAAACTACCTCTTTGCTATGCTCTCTCTGGTTTGGAGAGGCTAGGATGCTGACTAAAATCAAGTTAGAAGTATAATTTATGTCGATGTATTTATTGAATGTTTTCCTTTGTTGATAAATGTGCACTCCTTTGAGCATAATGTGGTTCATGAGGGTTTTAATGTTTTTATTCTAATGGTAGTTGGTAATAGTCTGAGTTTTGAAGAGATAAATATCCCTTCTTAGTTAGATGTGTTGGTCTTCTCTGTTGGTATTTTTGAATTTTCAGAGGTTAGTTCTATTTACAAGGAAGAGGCCTTGGGATTAGGGAAATACCATTTTTCGGGTTTTGTATGGCGACCTTCTTACCTTTTCATAGTCAATTTTCTTGCTAACCTTGTGAAGCGGATTATCAAAATTACTTATCTGCAGTTTGGTACTCTAGGTTTGTTAATGTGAATGTTTATGAGAATGTACTCTAAATTTCATCATTTGTGTTGATGTGTAGAACACATTTTAGGGTATTGGTTTGAGCCTTTCAAAGAGTAGTCTTTCCTTTCAGTCCCTTAGTGATAAATAATTTGATAATTTGGTGGGAGGGGAAATGCAAAGTATTTCTAGAAATCTTGGTTATAGGGTTCTCTCTAATATTTTTGTTCTGATTTATAAGGCTACTAAAGATCAAATGGATATTGAGAAGAGATTGAATGAGCTTTTAGATAGGAATGGTACCTTGTAGGAAAGCATATATGACTTATTTTCTCAACTTAGATGGATGAAGTCTCAAATGGAAGATTTAATATCGACAGTCCAATATACTATTGCACATACTTTAATTGTGGATTATTGTCTCGATGTCATAAAGTAAATCACTCATCGCATTACTGATTATACTTCAAGGTTTGATGCTCATTTAAATGGGTTTTAAGGGTCTATATGTTTGTGTGATGACCAACTGAAAGAAATTTCAGAATGAGTTTTTAAGCATGAAAATATTTTAGTAGGAAGAATTCCAGGTTGGATGAAAATTATGAAGATAACAATGTTGATGATTCTATTATGTAACCCCACTATGTGAACAATACTAGTTCCATCGATGGATATAGTCAGGATGATAGTGTAACCAGATCTAAAACCACTCCCAAAGAAACAATGGGAACATATGATGTGGAAATGGAAGATAATATGGAAGCTTCTTAGAGTGCAGAGGTTGGTGTTCCTAATGGTGATGTGGATGGAAGCTATGAGGAGATTGAAGACTCTGCTCAAGATGTTTAGAACTCTGCTAATGACACCATCTCTTAGTTTGTTTTTTCCTCAATGTTTTTTCGCATTTTGCTTCTAGGCCTTTTTGTAAGAGTTTATTGCACTTTGGGAATTGAGGTTTTTTGGTACAAGTTTATCTTTTGAATGACTCTAATTAACAATTTCTCCATCATGGATCCTTAGAAATTCACTTGAAGAAATTTTTGTACTATGTCACTCATTTTTTTCAGCTTTTTCGAATTCAAAAGTAACTGTTTTCTTTATAAAAAAAAGATAAACCTTTGAAATTGACTTTGGTAATAAATTTGAAATTGACTTCGGTAAATTCTCTCATTGTATAATTTCATAAGAATGCCGACATTTTTTTTAACACTTTTACCACCCATGTGTCATGTGTGGTGTCATTTCTTTTGTTTTTGTTTTGAAGTAGTTTAGGTTAACCCATTCAAAACATTCGAAATTAATAAAATTATTAACACATTAAATATATTTATTTATTTTAATTTAAAAAATATTATTTTTATTTTCATTTTGAAATATTATATTAAGAAAATCAAATAATACATTCACATTTGATTTTATTAATTTAGAAAAAAATAAATAATCATTATTTTGGTTTACATCTACAACCATCTTTTTACTTAATATATAAATTCATTTGATCTTATAAATACTCATGAGATGCCTAGATTTTCATCATTTTACTTATATATAAATTCATCTGATCTTATAAGTACTCATGAGATGCCTAGATTTTCATTAAATCTAAAACTTTATATGGAATGTTAATTGTAAGTACTCATGGGATGTTTAGATTTTTCATTAAATCTAATATTTCATAGGATACTATTAACGTGCATACACACATGTAAATTTTTAATAATATTTTAATGAAAATCTAACACTTCATATGGAACGTTAATTGTAAGTATTCATGGGATGCGTAGATTTTCATTAAATCTAGTACTTCATAGGGCACTTTTAACGTGCATAAACACTTCTAAATCTTTAATAATATTTTAATGTATTTCTTTAATAATATTTAATGTATTTAAAAGAAACTAAAGGGTTTAATAATATTTTAATGTATTTAAAAGAAAACCAAAGGACTGGAAAGCTCCTAAAGAGCTTTTCGCAATGGTTTGGTTGGATCAAATTTTTTTAGGAAGATAAGTTCTTAATTAATAAAAACAATTTTATATTTTACAATATATATAATTAATAATTTTATTATTATTTTAAGATTAATTTTATTAAAGTGGTATTAATAAAAAGTTGTCCATTTTTATTAGTTTATTTTGTTAAGGTATGGGTTTTGTGGGCAAGGTGACTCTGGTTTAATTCTTTTTAGGGATAAATTAGTTGGGAGAAACCTCAAAATTGAGTAAGTTGGCTAGTAGTGTGGTCTGGGACTAGTGTGATCCCTCTTTGATTTTCATGGAATAGATGCCCCTTGGTCATGGTTTCTCATACCAAAGGTCACTCATACAAAGCCAGGACTTTTTGAGCCAAGAAAAAAAAGGACGTTAACAAAACTTTTTCACACTGGAAAATATATTATACTTTATATTGTAGAGTATAAGAGTTGAAGTCAATTCCTCCTAGCTCACTTTGTTAAGGTGTGGTAGAGTTGAATTCCTCTTAAAAGTGACTTTGTTGAGAGTCTACATCCAAAAAGCAACCATAAAAACATTACTTCGTAAAACTCCAAAAAGAAATACTATAATTTAAATACAACCTTTTAAAACTAAGTAAAAACCCATTTGAGAATACAACCTTTTAAAACTATGTAAAAAACCATTTGAGAATATAAGAAGAATGTCTTTCAATGACACATTTAGATCACTCAACTAATGTATAATGGTTTCATTCAAATTCAAGGCTTGTTGGGAAACTATATCTACTTCCCTATTATATTTTCTAAATACATGCTAAAAATTTATCTTTACAAATTTTAGGTCTAATCAGTAATTATCACTCAAGTCTCCAACAAAGATGAACAATATATTTAGAACCAGCAAAACAAAATAATCCCCAAAAAACAAATAATTCACCTCAATTATTACTACCCTTTCCACAATTCATTTAAATATCAAAAACATAGTTTGGCTATACTTCCTTTCTAAGAACATGGCACAACCTTTCTAAGAACATGGCACAATCCAATTATTATCTAAAATATTAATAACAGATTGTGGATGTTTCTAAGAACATGGCACAATCCAATTACTATCTAAAATATCAATAACAGATTGTGGATGTTTCTGTTAAAGCAAATAATTAAAATGGTAATGGGTATAGATAATATTGGGATCTTTCACTAAGCTTCAATCTTTTGTTCTTTGCACATGAATTCACTTCATAGAGAGTTGCCGCCGTCCCCTTTGCTCCTCCCGGCCAGCCAAAGCAGAAGAATCCTAAAATAAGTCCCCATGCACCTACCTCACACACACTCTCTCGGAATGGGGTAATGAAGGTTTTCCTTATATCAGTTCCATATGGCTAAAATATTAATAACAGATTGTGGATGTTTCTGTTAAAGCAAATAATTAAAATGGTAATGTTTATTAGATGAATGTTGGTGGTAGAACAATTAAGAATTAAAAAGGAAATGTTTATCAGATGAATGTTGGTGGTAGAAAAATTAAGAATTAAAATGACAATGTTTATTAGATGAATGTTGGTGGTAGAAAAAATAAGAAAGGCAATCAATGCAGATTAGCTGAAACAGTGTGGGTAAGTGAAACAGTAACGCTGAACATAGAGGTGAATCTAGATTGAACCTCTCCTCATGTAATTTTTGGTTATAAATATAAATGAATCCTTGCCATTTGAGTAAAGGCCTTCCAGTCTATAATCTTTATGTCTGTCTATGTATTCTTCATTATGTGTTTTTCAATATGGTATCAGAGCGGGTCTGAGTATTCATTCTGTGTTTTTCAATATGGTATCAGAGCGGGTCTGAGTGTGACTCCTTAAAGGGAGTGGCCAGGATCATGAGAGAGGGCCTGATTGTTTAATCCTATGTAGATCTAGGATTAGCTTAGCATAGGGAGGTAGATTATGACTGTGTGTGTCTTACTGTATCTACTTATGTGTCGTGTAAGTGAATTCGTTATCGATAAGAAGAGCTCTGCCCATGTACTGCCCATGTACATGGTTGTTGTTGAAAGAAAGAAGGGGACGCTCCAAAGGAGGTGCAATCAAGTGAATATGGGAGGATCCACGCTCTCTAATTAGAGTTGATTGTTGATGTTGATGGTGCAATGGGAAAAGAAGATCCGCAAAAATTGATAAAATATTTGTGAAAGGGAATAGTGTTGGTTTCTCATCATTCTCTTCTGTTATTTGATGTCGTCTTGTGCATGATAAGAAAGGCTAAGCCTCTGTATCTACGTTGTGGTCAGAATGGATCTGAAATGTCTGGTGGGAAATTTGTCTAAAGTTTAGACAGATTTCAGATGCGAAGGTTGAGCCGCTGGTGAAGAAAGTGAAGTGGCCTAAGTTTATATGTGTTTCTTTGGGTCCCACATCTGCCTCGTTCTCTTTTGCCTGAGCTTAAAAAACATGTAAGTTCGGTTCATCCAACGGACCGAATATACATGTTTGTTGATCCGTTGAATGAACCGAATATACATGTTTGTTGATCCGTTGAATGAACCGAATATACATGTTTGTTAAGGATGACCCCTCCCTTTTGGGGACCAACAGCGAAGTCAACCATTGACTTCGCTGTTGATCCGTTGAATGAACCGAAGATACATGTTTATTAAGGATGACCCCTCCCTTTTCCGTTTTCTACCGGCAACTGCTAAACATTGCTAAACATTGACGGTTATGTCTATGCATATAGAGGCCAGCCCATTGCCCAACACTTTTGTCCATGTATATACATGCATGATGCGGCCTCACCAGCAAACAACCCAATGTACTGAAAGGTTGACAGGATGGCAGTGTATTGAAAGGTTGAAGGTTGAAATGACAGCAGCATAGATAAAAACGAAGAGTCTGGGTGAAAATTTTGAATTTGAATTCAAGCAGGATCATTCACAATAGCCACAATTTGAATTTGAGTCCAGTCAAAATAGCTTAAATATAATCAAAGGACTTGAAACTCTGGTCAATGTTGGCAAAGTCCAAACTCTCAACTTTCGATGGCGAAGATGAGGTAAAAGACCACCAGTGAATTGCTCGACTTTGCTATATTCATGTGTATATGGTTTTTTTTATCTCTTCTATTAATGGCATGTATATGCATGTTAAATCAAAGTTGTAGTTTTGACCATTTTTATCGGCCATTTTTTCAGATCCGGCGTCTGGGAATGGGGCCATTTGAGTGACCCATATCCCATGTATATTCAATAATTCTAGTCATGTGTCTTCCAAGCAAAAAATAGAAACAGAAACAGGCCATGAAAGGTGAGAGAGAGCCTTCAAAAACAGGCCACCATCAAAAATCGTATTGTAGACGGAGGAGCCATGAAAGGTGAGAGAGAGCCTTCAACTTATTGGACAAAGATGGATCTGTTGGATCTTCAAGAGCTTTTTTAAGCGACAGCATCTTGAACGCGCGGAAGGGGTTCAGCAGAGAAGAAATGGAAGGCATCATATCCATTTTAGACACCAAGAACAATGGCTCTGTGTGAATCTTGAGGAGTTTCACAGGATTTTGCTACAAATCATGCCAGAAATTGATGAAATAAATGAGACCAGATCCAATATGGATGATGCTTGGATGTGGGTGAAGCGTTTAATCTGATTGACAGAGACGGATTGGGATTGTGAGTGTAGAGGAACCAAATATCTTCTTCTCCTCTGTCGTTAGCGCTACCACCAGCAGTGAAAGCTGTGATGTGATGATAAGTGGCGAGGATTTGGTGGACATGATAAAAATAGCTAGCAGACCCAAATTTAGCGTATGCAATGGAGTTTTGTACGATTCATGAGGACGATGATGAATGGATTTAGTTAATTTGGTTGTACCGTTGTTGGAATGTTATATTTTTTTTGAAGCATAATAAAGTAACAATTTTAGTGTTTTTGAAATCTTGAATTAATTATTTTATTAGTTTTATGGTGTTTTTCTCTTTTTATATGGTGTTTTTATTCTAACGTTTTAAATTTGAAATTGCACTCGAGTAAATTTTTTTGATTATTTATATTTTATCTAAAGCTTAGAACTATTGTGGGAATTTGAATTTGGAGCTAATAAAATAAAAATAAGAGACGAGTAAATTTTTTTATTGATTTATATTTATATAAAGTTTAAGATTATTTCGGGGATTTGAATTTGAAGACAATAAAATAAAAATAAAGAAAATTAAAAACGTGTGTACACTACCTTAGTAGTAAACACTAATATGTGATTAATTAATTTGATTTATAAATGTGTTTGGTTTAAATTAAATGGAAAAAAATGAAATTTGTAATTTTGTGTTTAAATTTAATAATAATAAGTTAAATATAAAAATAATATAGGAAAAAAATATTGTGATAATAATTAAAATATATTCAAATAATCAAAATAAATTTAGGTTTTAATGGGTTAAAGTGTTTTATGTGAAAAAGTGGTGATGATTTGCCCCTATTATTTTATGTGGAAAAGTAGTGTTGATTAACCAATAAAACAAAGTTAATAGTTCAATGACCTCTAAGTAAAATTTTAAGTGATATGGTTTTATCTCAACATTATAATGTGCACACACCATTGGATTACTCATGCCTATGATAATCACTTATATAATATTGTTTCATGATAGAATGATAACTATGAACACTTTTATACACAACAAAATGAAACCTAAGATAAATTTAATAGTTACAATGGGTATTATATTAGGGGTAGCATGGTCGTTTACAACCCATTATGGAAGAGATATTGTTACATGATAATAAAAAAAACTAGTTTTGATTGGAAGTTGTTTATTTATTTATTTTTAAATCCAAATTTAGAAGTGTTCAATGTGATTTTGAATTCATAAATAAATTTAGCATCTTCAAATACCTTTATGCCACTCAAAGTATGTAATTTTCATATCTAATATATGAAATTCTAAGATTTACATTACACAAAAGTAAAAAAAAAAAATATAACATAGATCTATCTTAATCTCAAATTTATAAATCATTTTTTAAAATATGTTTTTTCATTTAAAATTTTCAAATATAAAAAAAATTATATTTCAAAAAATTTAATATTTTTTTATACTTAATTGAATTTAAGTTTAAGAAAAATGTGGACAAATATAACTAAATTTTAAGATGTTTAATTTATATGGAAAGTATAAATATGTATAGCAAAACTTTATAGACTCCAAAGTAATATTGTAATATTGTTTATGAATGATTCAATACTTTCGTAATAAGTATATTAAAAATTTGATGACATCCAAGTGGCTTAATAATAAGATAAGAATGAAATAAAATAAAACTTAGATTTTAGAATAATGGAAAAGAAAATTCATTAAGGATAATTTATTAAAATAATCATTAATTTAAATGAAGGATATTATATTTGGTTATATTTGAAAATGATAATAAAAATAGGGTGTATAAATTAATAAATTTGTTTTTTTTAATAATGGGAACTTGTTTTTTTAGTTGGCAAAGTGGTGGAACCCCCCTAACTAGCAAGGTTTCGATTGGCTAAGAAACCATGAACTAGGGGCATCTAAACCGTCAAAATCACTTGGGGATCGCACCCAGCCTAGACCGCACCAACCCTTAACATGGTTGGATTTTTTGGTAGCGGACGGGATTAGAACCAGCGACCTTCCAGCTTAGGGGGCGTCTTAACCATACCCCGCCACCAATTGTTCCACATCTCGCGGATAATAATGGGAACTTGTTAATAAATTGATTTTTTTATAATGGGAAACTAGTTAATAAATTAGTGTTTTATAATGAGAAACTAAATAACGGCTTGCGTTTGTATAAAGAGAAGGGAAAAGGTAAAGGAATGAAACAAAGAAGTTGAAATTTTAAAGGATAGAGATGATGTAGATCTATCGGATTTTTTAGTTGGTATTGTTTTGAGATTATATATAGTTATAAAGAAATGACCACAAAACAAGGGATAAGATCAATTATTTATTTATCAAGTAACTACAATAAGAACTTAAGTTTTTTCTTATAAAGTAGATGTTTGCATGCTATCTACTCATTTATTTGTAATTCACTAAACCACAACTCAACCAATTATGCCCAAAATAGATAGAGAAGGTAATTTTACTTGAACTTCAGATACATCAATGCATGGGTATATCAATATAAGTGAACTAAAGTAATGCCAAAATTATCTAGCTAGCTTCAATTCTTTATTTAATCGCTACAAAGCATTTTTTTTTACTGGGGGAATTGACAACTGGGGACGAGGCTGGTACTGGCATGACACAGGGTCCAAAGATCCAATCCGGCTACCACTATACCCCTAGGTGCATACACAGAGCTCGAACCATTGTGTACGATTCAATTTGGGGAGATTTGAACACGATGCCTTCTATTTACAACCATTTCAACTTTACCACTTGCTCTGACTCCCCACGAGAAACTACAACCATATGACCAGTATGACAACCATATGATATTCTACTATGTTTCTACCCCAATACCCCTCTCTTTGATGCTATATTCTGAAACTATGCATCAATATACAATACAATAAGAATGGAAACCCTTTTTTTCATAGTATCCCATTGAATATTTAATATATCATGATATTTGTCAAGGTTTAGGGTTTTTGCATTTCTCAATCCCCAATTAATGTTAGGGGTTTGGACCCTTTAGACTGTTCTTAAAACTCCACACGTGACTATCTCTACTTGCATGAATAATGGGAATTAATGTGCCATCCACTCCATACCACATTGGTTAATAAGATAAGTCATCTAGTAGGAGGCAGAACTTCTACATACAAACTCTGATTGATGTGGTTTTTGCACCACTGGAAAGGACCTAATGTGTAGAACAACTTTAAGAGTTTAGATATATTCTTGCAATTTTTGGACCCAAAAATCATTCGTTTAAAGAAACAAACATGCATCTAAAAATACTATATAACTCAAATCACCATACTCAGATCTTCCCATGAAACGGGCCTTATAAGCTAGTACCTCCAATTTTCCACCCAAAATGTACAAAAAAAAAGATCACAAATATTATAATAACCCATTTTAGATCATACCTCCTCGCTTAGAGGATTTTGGTCCCCAAAATATTTTACTAAATGAGGTGAGGAAATTTTTCCTCTACCTTCTTCATGGAATATCATTTGGCCTTGCCCAGAATCTGACCTTTCAACTCAACCAGCCAGAGTTCAGAGTGTCTTCATTTAGTCATTGTTGACATCTATTGAAAAATTGCACTTTTTTATATAACGTGACCTCTCCTCAATTATATTTGTTGGAATTCTAAAATTTGTAATTATCAAAATGGCAAAATTACATTTTCCTACATTTTAAATGGTAAGTTGAAATTGCAATTTTAATATTCCTTGAATAGTTGAAATTGCAATTTTAATAATTCTTCAATGAAATTGCAATCAAACAATTGTTGAAATTCTACTTTCCATTAATACAATATCTATTTCTCCTAACCATATACTTGTTCAAAATGCTAATTTGTATTTTCAAAATCAAAATTTTATTGTTGCAGATTAATTGTTGAAATTGTAATTTCAAAATTGCAATTTTTACGTTGAAGGTGTATATATGTTAGATTTTAGGGTGGACTACCATCTATGCTTTTTCATCTATGGACGAGAGTGAGGCAAATGTACTGTCTAGATTGATTCTATGGGCGTCATCCAATATTAAACGAGAATGAGGGGCTGATGCAAAATCATGGACACCTTTAAAGACACTTTAGATGCCACATAATACTGGAATAAACAGAAAACTCTTACTATAGGTGACATTAGGGGTACTTCCGTAGCTTATTTGAAGATGAGGTAAAAAGAGAAAAGATAGGAAATTGAATCAGATTTCATAATATATAGCATTTAGCAGAGAAAATGTGTGTAAATGATTATAAAATTAGTTTTCATGAAAGTGGGTTTTCAAATTTTCAGCACATCTTAACATATATGTTTGTGCAGGTGCAGCAATATATGAGGTAAATGATGTCAATTTGGGATAAAATCTTGCAAACATATAAAGGACATATGGGCCTAGTGCAACACTATTTATTTAGAAATTTTCATGAATTATGTTTTTTATTATTAATTATTGAAGTCACAAAATCTTGAAATTAAAACCTTATGTGTGGGTGCAACACTTTAGGGGCAAAAATTAATGAAATCCTTGATTTCTAAATATAAGATCGTAGAGCTTGATGTCGTCTAGTGCACCATATAGTTTTATTAGGAAATGGTGATGGAAATCAAAAGTTATATAACAAACAATCGATGTATCTATTTTCAAAAACTGACGTGTGTCATTTAGAAAAATAATTGTAAATAAATAAAACATAGTTTTGAAGGAAAAAATTACATATTCAGAATCGTAAAATCGTACTCTACAATATCCTAGATTTTCATAAAAAAAATAGTGTGTATGTCATAGCAAAACACGCCATCTAAACTGAGCATATTGATAGAGTTCTAAAAGACAAGCAATAGCCCTGGTTTATTTGTCCTAGCAATAGGTTTGATAGTCCGAAGCTATTTTCGAACATAATCCCAAACCTTATTCCCATCGATTATTTTAATTTTAAAATAATGCATACGTGTTATAGATTATTCATATCGCATATGCGATATGAATAAGCTATAACGCATATGCGTTATAGCTTGTTCATATTGCATATACGGTATGATAAAGATATAACGCATATGCGCTACTGATTTGGTACAAGAGTAAAAAAGAGTAATGGCATCCTTATCCCATTATAATACCATTTAGACAACACTATGATGGACACAAATAATTCCTCTTTTTAACACTGAACGAAGCCACGGGCTATGCATCCAAGAAAATAGGGCAGTGAACAAAGCCATGCATTGTGCATCCAAGAAAATAGGGCGGTGAACGAAGCCATGGGCTGTGCATCCAAGAAAACAATAATTCCTCCCATCCTTCGATCTATTCAGCTTCAAGGGAAAATTTGCAACAGTAACAAAGAGATTGAAGATTGATTTACATCAGTGCTCAAAGGACATTATAAATTCATGAGAATGCTTATTTGGTAGCTCTTTTGGATGTAAAAAAGCCAGAATGAGTACTGATGGATCATAGTACGCTCTCACTACAAACCGCTAGTGATGATTTGTCAATAGGTGATAGGTGAATTTAATCAACATTGTTATAGTTATTTTGTTCTTTTAATGCTCATCCTCATCATCATCATAGTCATCATCCTCATCATCATCATCATAGTCATCATCATCATCCTCATCATCATCACCATCATTGATCATCATCATCATCATCATCATCATCATCATTATCATCATCATCCCCATCATCATCATCCTCATCATCATCCTCATCATCATCATCATCATCATCACCATCATCCTCCATCATCATAATCATCATTTTTCATCGTCATCGTCGTCATCATCGTCATCATCATCATCATCATCATCATCATCATCACCATCCTCATCATCATCATCATCATCATCACCATCATCATCATCATCATCATCATCATCATCACCACCACCACCCTCATCCTCATCATCATCACCATCATCATTACCATCATCATCATCCTCATCATCATCATCACCACCCTCATCATCATCATCATCATCATTGTCATCATCATCATCATAATCACCCTCATCCTCATCATTATCATCATAGTCATCATCCTCCTCCTCATCATCATCATCATCATTGTTCATCATCGTCGTCGTCGTCATCATCATCATCATCACCATCACCATCATCATACTCATTGTCATCATCGTCATCATCATCACCATCCTCATCATAGTCATCATCATCATCATCATCATCCTCATCCTCATCCTCATCATCATTATCATCATCATCACCCTCTGTTAGACACTGAGAGGGGGGGGTGAATCAGTGTGAAGCCAATTTTAAAATTTTCTTAACTTGTCACAATTAACTAACAATTCATCATTCAACCAATCTCATAATCATTTCATAAACTTCATCATTCACATATCATAGCATTTAAATCATCAAGAACCATAACCCAAAAGAACACAACACAATGTAATTTTGTAATCTTTTTGTATTAGTTGTGCTCCGGCTACAACCGTTAGGTAAAATCAGTACCTACTGATATGTAGAGCACCTACTCTTCATCCAGGACCCTGCTTGGTTTTCTTAGACCCTGCTAAGAAGGGTTTGAGGTATCCTAACCTCAAAAGCAAGACAAGCTTGCATTTGCAATTAAATCTTACTGTTACATCAACTCATCAATCACTTGTCTCTTTAATCAACGGTCAACTGTCTCAGCTCATGCTCATCTGCTCATCATCAACGCTGCTCATCATCTCTACTCATCATATAAACTCTGCTGTAACACTGCTCATCAATCATCTTGTTCATCTGCTCATGTATTCAACACTGCTGGTTGTCTGTTCAACATCACTATTTCTAGCCATCTACTGCTACAAATTATCCTCTGATCAGTACTTCTTTTGCTGGTCAACACAACTCATACTGTTGCTCTCACTCATCACCATCTTCAAGATCTACAACATTAACTGTGCATCCACTACTCTATGACAACCCCTTCAGTATCATCTTAGAGTACACCACTATATCACTTCTTTATTGTATATGTGTAGGAGCTGTAGACTAGGAGAAACTCAAACTTACCTTTATGACAATCACCTCTATAATTCACATTTCAAGATGTTATACATACCAGAGGTCACTGGGCTGACTTCATACTCCTCTTGTACTTGATAAATGTCTGCGAAAGTCATCACTTGTTATGTCTTCTGTACTTGGTCACATCATCATCACTATCTTCATTTCTGTGCACATTTCTCTATCATTAATCTCTGTCATACTCAGCAACATCATCATCAGACATGTATTAACATCATTGGTTGTACATGTTACTTTCATTAACTTTTTGCACTCTGATCTGGGATATTTATGATTTATGTAGGAGACAAGAACAATCCTCAACCTTTGAACTGTAAGGTGTGGCAATGCTTCTAATCACCATAAATTCACAGTCAAATGTATTCAAGCACAAACATGTCAGTGTCAATTTTTTCAATCTGATCACTTCATTGTCCAAGGTTCAAGGATGGAACTAGTATGTCACTGTCAGGACAATGTCTTGATCAAATTTCAAATGGCTGCCTTAAAGAGAATAGTCAAACCATCATAAACCCTTCATGCATTAACTGTGTAAGATATCAACTCAGTCATTATCATGCTAGGGCATCATCACTGTCATCAAGGGTCTGTTAACCAAGTCATAATCACTGTGTTGTTAATCAAGTCAACATCATAGTGGTGTATATCCAATACTGTTCACACTGTGTATTTACCACTGCTTATACTCCACTATATGCATACAATATTCCTATTCATCCATTTGACTGTACAACATTGTACATCACTATTCATATCACTTTCATTTGTATCAATATCATATCATCATCTTAGTGTATAGGAGGGCATGATCATACCTCGATTTTGCAATAGGGCTTTGTATACCTTCTTCAAACAAAAACTATGCTTGTACACATCATTGTTTCACAATTTTGTACATTCATCATGTGGAGTATAGAAAACTTACCTCTTACTGTTTATACACCATCATCATTGTATACTGACCTGGATCTATGTTGCTGTTGAGTAGTGTGAAAGAGCCTTCAACACTAGATCAAACTTGGCATCAACACATCCTTAGAAATGCCATCATTTCACTGTTTATCTCAGTCTGCAAAACTTAAGTAAAAACTGAGACCACTTTTCCCTTGGACTGTGTATGCTTCAAACCTCGAAGGCAATACCAGATTGAGGAGGGCATCATATTCAGGTTGTGAAAAAAAAAACCTTACAATTAGCATGAAGTAACACCAAACACAATTCGGGACTTCTATAAGTCACTGTTTGCTATAGAGCTCTGTCTTCTATCATAATCATTGAATATGTTGGAGAGTTTTAACAACAACAAAAAAATGTTGCTTGTTTGAATGCTTCACATCAAGTTTGGACTGTGGAAATAGATTCAAGGATTCAGACTTCAGCTGCTTACTCCAACTGTGGAAAGATTAGGGCATCAAACCAGCATAGACAAAAACCTTTAAAAGGTACACAATATGGACTTGACTGCTGGAAAAGAAAAAGGCTGATGTTATACCCACAAATAGACCTCAGCTTACCTTTTTAAAATAGCGAAGAGGACTATTGACTCCATAAACAAGGTCTGATTTTATACTAATGAAAGAGAGCCTCGGTCTTCCACCAAAAATCAGTCAAGAAGGTCAGCAAAACTTGGATCTTGCTCAAAAAGAAAAACTCAGGTCCATTGTTTTCTTTTGCTGCCAAAAACCCACGAAAATTTCACAGACTTACTACTCCTCTTTCTGCTGCCAAAACCCACGAAAATTTCAGACCTAGCTACTGCGAATTTCCTCAGAGCTCCACTAAAATTTCCACTGCTCCAGCTGTTCTGCGGCTGCCTCAGATTCTAGACACTCGAAAAAATCTCAGAGCATTTTACACCACCGAAATTTTCATGGAAAAAAGGAAGACTTGAGAGGGGTATTTATATTAATAATTCACATCATTTTGGGGCCGACCTACTATAAAAAATATTTTATTTCTGGGCCAACTTCACAAAGATATACTATTATAACTTTAAATTTACTTGGAGTCGACCTGTAATAAAATCATTTTTATTTTTATCTATCCGAATTTTAATGGAGCCGACTTCTTCAAGGTTAACAAGGTATTGTTTATTGTTTTATATTTTAATATTTTGTGCCTTTATTTGTCACACAAACCCTTTCTTACCATAAGCAAGGGTGTCCTTACATGGGCTTCTTGTTATCATCTTCAAGGTGGGCTTTTCCATCATCTTCAAGATCTTAGGGTATGCTCCACCTTTGTCCACAACCAACTTAGGTCACCACAAGCCTCAAGGGCTTCATCAAGGACCAAGTACAAATGACCATAT
>LPNX011105618.1:202408-219866 GCA_001517045.1 Pseudotsuga menziesii
TCAGCAAGGAAGGTGCTTACACCGAAAGAAGCAGAAAATAAAAAAGAAAAAAAGAGGGAAGATTCAAGAAATCGTCGGCGTTCATTACATGAGCAAATAGTTCCCATTCCCCCTCAATAGATACCTGATGTAGAGGCTGAGGAATATAATGCAACATTAAAGGAAGCTGGTTATACGGAAGTTGATATTATTGATCCATTAGTAAATAGACAATCTTGTGAAGAGTTCAATAATTATGTTACTCCCAATGCAAATGTGACTCAGCAACAACCATGGTCGGTGGTTCAATCTCCTAATCGAATTTGTCAGCCTATAATGGATGTAAACGTCACTCCAGCATTTCAAACGGCAACAAATTTTGCATCAAAATGAAATAGAACTCCTAAAGGAATACAAGTGGACGAGAGCGGATTGACTTCCATGGAAGGTAAGGTGGCTAAACGCACTATCCTTCGTCATTGTTCTCAAATAATGAAGCAATATTTTGATAACAAATCCAAAACCGATAAATGCCAAATGTTTTTAGCTTTGCTTAAATCTAGAAATATGGAAACTGTTAGAAGAAATTTATCCATAACAACAATGAAGAATATCGAATCAAGTAATCACATTGTTAAATCTCTTGCTGCTGCATTCACATCGATTGGTAAAAAAACTCGTTCACAAGACTGTAATGTGGCTCGTTGTGTATTGGCTGAATCAATTGTATGTAGATCCACAAGACAACGTCGTTTACTTAAATGCACATCACAAATTGTGCCTTTACATCCAAAGACACTTAAAAAATATTCAGTCAGAAGAGACAACATTGATGTAGAGGGACAAATGGAAACATTATGGGCATTTAGCGGTAGGTTGCCCCGCAAAGACATGAAGTTAGTCAAAGTAGTGAAGGGCCTAGTGCAAACGTTTTGGCATGATAACACTAGGCCTTCTTCTAACACGAAGGAGGTGTTAAAACATTGTAGGGGTTCTAGAAACAATGAACCTCATGTTAAACATTATCTTGACATGACACAAACTCAACTGTTCGAGATGTTTAAAGTTGCCCACGTAGGTCTTAGAATCTTTTGAAAAATGCAAGCCTTGGTATGTTAGAATCAATACCATCTGGAACACTTGTTGTTGTAGATACTACATATAGTTTGACCTATATTACCATACATTTTCACATATACGTCGTTTTTTGCATCCTAACCATGTGCAAGAATGCTCAAGTACAGTACCGCCAATGTCATCCAGAGATTTCCTCCATAGCATAATGTGTCCGAGGCAAGATGGGCAGACACATTACTTAAAACAATGTGTAGACTTTTCTTGCAACAATTGTGGTGGTCTATCATTATGGTCTGATTGCATCCATGAAAGTCAAGATCGAGCATTTAGGAATGCAATTGTCGAGAAGCAGAACTATCAGTATGAGACATATCAACTAGATGATGGAAAGAAAGCAGGAAGATTAAATTGGTGACATCATAGGTAAATTGTTGAATATTGACATATTAATATTCATGTACATGGTCATCATATATGTGGTTTATTGACATATTAATATTCATGTACCAGGTGCGACTATGTGATTTATTCCAGAGTTTTGTGGAAATATCCAACAGTACATTCAACATGTTGATATGGCATGGTGACAAGATGAGCAATTCAGAATATGTCGGGACACCTTCCCTCTCGAAACAATACTATCAGTGGTTGATTTTGCAGAAAATTACACCCTACAACCACAAAATAAAATTCAAAGTCAATGCTATCACTCAGAGCGGGTGAGCATAATGGTGCATATCACGTATCGACATGCGCAAGATAGCAATGAAGAGAAACGTGTGATACTGAAAGAAAGTCACTTCTACATAAGTGGCGACTGGACCCATGACATCCATTATGTGCAACATTGCTTTAAATTATTCTATGGTCATGTGATAGCTATGGATATACCATTTTATCGTCATTTCATTTGGTCAGATGGTTGTGCTGTACAGTTCAAGAATGCACGTGTATTTGAATGGTTGTGTTTGTTGCACATAAAATATTCGGTGCCACATGTATGGAACTACTTTGAAACTGGTCATGGAAAAGGAGAGCACGATGGTGCTTGTGCATGCATTAAAACTACCCTTCGAAGGGAAGAGATGAAGTTTACAGGTGCTCGCCTTCAAGACGCTGCATCTATAATCGAATGGTGTGCATCTATCATGGGAGAACAAGCAACAAGGAAACACTTCGTGCGAAGAATATTCTGGGAGGTGACAAATGTGGACCGATTGCAAACACATCGGGTGAACACAGTGCATGGAACTCGACAATTTCATTCAATTAGAAGCTCAGACAACTCGGCCCTACAAATTTGGACAAGATTGAAGGCTTGCTTTTCCAGTTCCTATAGCATCAGTGAATGGGATGATTGTGAGAATATGAATATTGTTGATACATGGGATCGAGTGACACTTGGCACCAATTTCAATGGGGTTAATGAAATAGACCATTTGGAAGATGATCAAACACATATTTCTATGGACTATGATCACATATCAGATCTCATACAAGCAGGTACATGAGTAGTACCTAAATAAGAAAATGCATTTATGTATTGTTTACTCGACCTATGTAGAATTTAATTTATGTAGAAATTAGAAATGAAAGATCTTATTTACAAAATGTATTGTTAACTCGACCTATTTCCTTTCACAGGTCAGATATATGCAGTGGTTTCCCCAAAAAATAATGAATGGGGTTTTGACTATTGGTTGGCACGCTGCTTAGAGGGGAAACAAACCATTCTCGAACATGTTACAGATGATGAAAATATTGAATTCCCAACCGGCTTGATGGTTATAAAAGGGGAGTACTTGACACTTGCAACACAACAAAAAAGGAAGGGTGGGTATGTATATCAGGATTATAGACCAAGAGCTATTGTATACCACTTCACCAACCTAGTAGTTGGTATAAACATCAAGCTGCGTACACTTGGTCACAAAAATAGGCCACATGTATGATACTTGCTACCTCATATAGAGCAATAAATATTGATGGAAACCATTGGCACCAGAGATGATCTGGATGGCCTACTTGTATGAGTGCATTGTCAGGTGCATTATTTTACCTTTAAAGTGAATTCTGAAGCACAATTTCAATTATTTAGCCTTACTTTATTCCTAATGTAATAAACCTGTGATTGAAAGATACAATTCAGAGACACAATATTATTCAGAGGACACTGGACACTATAAACATGATCGTACAACCTCGGGTGAGTTATCTATAAATCATGATTGCACATTTTCATTGGGTTCTCTTTTCTTTCTTATGATGTTACTAATGTCTAACCTTTCGTGTGCCTACGATACAAACACCATCTTCAGCACATTGGAGGCGCCAACAATGGTGTCTTTAGACACCAACAAATAGAGTTCGGAAAATAACAAGCTCTCAAGTTGTTGAAATTTACATTTCTTGATTTTTTTAGTTTAATATACAAATCGGAAACCAACTAGGATTACATGATCACCAATACTTGCATGGACCAACTAGGCTTTCATGAACACCAATCTGCATGCACCAACTAGGGTTGACAAGGCATGAGATGGAACTAGGGTTTATTAAGAAATTTGCAAGTTAAGAGAGGGAACTAGAAACACATGGCCATGTACAAATCAGAAACCAACTAGGCTTTCATGAACACCACTTTGCATGCTATCACTAGGGTTGACAAGGCATGAGATGGATTAGGGTTTAGTGAGCAATTTACAAGTTAAGAGACGGAACTAGAAACACATGATCACCAATACTTGCATGCACCAACTAGGTTTTCATGAACACCAATTTGCATGCACCAACTAGGGTTTACAAGGTATGAGATGGAACTAGGGTTTAGTGAGCAATTTACAAGTTAAGAGAGGGAACTAGAAACACATGATCACCAATACTTGCATGCACCAACTAGGATTTCATGAACACCAATTTGCATGCTATCACTAGGGTTGACAAATAATGAGATGGATTAGGGTTTAGTGAGCAATTTGCAAGTTAAGAGAGGGAAATAGAAACACATGGACATGTACAATCGGAAACCAACTAGGCTTTCATGAACACCAATTTGCATGCTATCACTAGGGTTGACAAACAATGAGGTGGAACTAGGGTTTACTTCAAGCAATTTACAAGTTAAGAGAAGGAACTAGAAACACATGGCCATGTACAAATCGAAAACCAACTAGGCTTTCATGAACACCACTTTGCATACTATCACTAGGGTTGACAAATAATGAGATGGATTAGGGTTTAGTGAGCAATTTACAAGTTAAGAGAGGGAACTAGAAACACATAATCACCAATACTTGCATGCACCAACTAGGCTTTCATGAACACCAATTTGCATGTTATCACTAGGGTTGACAAATAATGAGATGGATTAGGGTTTAGTGAGCAATTTACAATTTAAGAGAGGGAACTAGAAACACATGGACATGTACAAATTGGAAACCAACTAAGCTTTCATGAACACCAATTTGCATGCTATCATTAGGGTTGACAAATAATGAGATGGAACTAGGGTTTACTTCAATAAATTTACAAGTTAAGAGAGGGAACTAGAAACACATGGCCATGTACAAATCGAAAACCAACTAAGCTTTCATGAACACCACTTTGCATGCTATCAGTAGGGTTGACAAATAATGAGATGGATTAGGGTTTAGTGAGCAATTTACAAGTTAAGAGAGGTAACTAGAAACAAATGATCACCAATACTTGCATGCACCAACTAGGGTTGACAAGGTATGAGATGGAACTAGGGTTTAGTGAGCAATTTACAAGTTAAGAGAGGGAACTAGAAACACATGATCACCAATAATTGCATGCACCAAATAGGCTTTCATGAACACCAATTTGCATGCTATCACTAGGGTTGACAAATAATGAGATGGATTAGGGTTTAGTGAGCAACTTACAAGTTAAGAGAGGGAACTAGAAACACATGGACATGTACAAATAGGAAACAAACTAGGCTTTCATGAACACAGATTTGCATGCTATCACTAGGGTTTACTTCAATCAATTTACAAGTTAAGAGAGGGAACTAGAAACACATGGGCATGTACAAATCGGAAACCAACTAGGCTTTCATGAACACCACTTTGCATGCTATCACTAGGGTTGACAAATACTGAGATGGATTAGGGTTTAGTGAGAAATTTACAAGTTAAGAGAGGGAACTAGAAACACGTGATCACCAATACTTGCATGCACCAACTAGGCTTTCATGAACACCAATTTCCATGCGCCAACTAGGGTTGATTAGGTATGAGATGGAACTAGGGTTTAGTGAGCAATTTACAAGTTAGGAGAGGGAACTAGAAACACATGATCAGAAATACTTGCATGCACCAACTAGGCTTTCATGAACACCAATTTGCATGCACCAACTAGGGTTGACAAGGTATGAGATGGAACTAGGGTTTAGTGAGCAATTTAAGTGTTAAAAGAGAGAACTAGAAACACATGATCACCAGTACTCAAGCATGCACCAACTAGGCTTTCATGAACACCAATTTGCATGCTATCACTAGGGTTGACAAATAATGAGATGGATTAGGGTTTAGTGAGCAATTTACAAGTTAAGAGAGAGAACTAGAAACACATGGACATGTACAAATCGGAAACCAACTAGGCTTTCATGAACACCAATTTGCATGCTATCACTAGGGTTGACAAATAATGAGATGGAACTAGGGTTTACTTCAAGCAATTTACAAGTTAAGAGAGGGAACTAGAAACACATGGCCATGTACAAATCGGGAACCAACTAGGCTTTCATGAACACCAATTTGCATGCTATCATTAGGGTTGACAAATAATGAGATGGAACTAGGGTTTAGTGAGAAATTTATGTAAGTTAAGAGAGGGAACTAGAAATTGGAAACCAACTAGGGTTGACAAATAATGAGATGGAACTAGGGTTTAGTGAGAAATTTACAATTTAAGAGATGGAACTAGAAACACATGTAAGTACAAAATAGAAACCAACTAGGGTTTCATGAACACCAATTTGCAATGTATCACTAAGGTTGACAAATAATGAGATGGATTAGGGTTTAGTGATCAATTTACAAGTTAAGAGAGGGAACTAGAAATTGAAAACCAACTAGGGTTGATAAATAATGAGATGGAACTAGGGTTTAGTGAGCAATTTACAATTTAAGAGAGGGAACTAGAAACACGTGGACATTTACAAAATGGAAACCAACTAGGGTTTCATGAACACCAATTTGCATGTTATCACTAGGGTATGATATGGTATATATTACACATGCATGCATGACTTAGTGTTATGATGTTAATGTATGGTATATTACAATGGTATGGTATGTTAGTATGGTATGATGTTAGTATGTTATGTTATGGTATGTTATTGTATGTTAGTATGGTATGATGTTAGTGTCATAGGGTAATGTAGGGTATGTTATTGTATGTTAGTATGGTATGATGTTAGTATCATAGAGTATTGCACTTGAACCTTGCTTCAGCTGCTTGGGTTTTGTATTCCCCAACACATGACTTACTCATTTCAGGAGCAGTTTGTATTAGTCTAGTTACCAACAACATTGTCGAGTATCAAGCAGTGATAGGTTTGTTGACCCAGGATGCATCTCATGACATTCATGCCTTGGTAGTATTCATGGACTCACAACTAGTGGTTTGTCATTTAAACCACGTTTATACCATCAGAAACCCTGCACTTCTTCATTTTTTTTAAGAGTGCGTCTATTAGAAAGGTCGTCTGAATCAATCACTTATAGGGACATTCCTAGATCTTATAACACGGTTGTCGACTCATTAGAAAACTACATTTTAGATTGGTACATTGCCCATACATAAATTTTATAAATGAAACATGGTTCATTGTAAAATAAAATAAACAGTAAAGGACACATAAAAACTCATGTAAATATCATTTTCCATTTGAAACACAAATAAAAACCGTAAATAATTATGTATATATATATAAAGTGTTTTACAAAATATGGTCACGAGACCCCAACTGAAGCACTTTGGCTTTTAGATATACAAAAATGGAAAAATCCCGAAGCTAGCTAGATTTTAGTGTATACATCATGTAGAACATATAGTGGTGCTCATGGTAGCACATGATATCCCTTGCTACCCTCTATAGCAGACAGATGAATCAACCTGAATCTCTGTGTCTCTGGTACCTCCTAGGTTGGTCATCAATAGAAGCATCTAGAATGTCCAAACTCAACCAGTTGAGGTTGTCCTCCAACTCGGTTAACTCATCTTCCCCTCTATGAACAAAGTGGGCCCTTGCTCGCTTGTCAATTGGGGATGATCCCCCAGGTCGTGCATCTCCAACATCTGCATGAAAACATTAGGTCTCGTCATCATTCATAAAAAATATAAAGCAAAAAAATTCAAAAATAATCAAAGTCTTGAGTAGTCTTCTTACCAATATCGCCCCATTGGGAACCTTCCAGTAGAGGTAGATCAGGGTCTCCCTTGAAATCAGTGTTGGCATATGTGTAGTCCTCCACCATGAGAAGTTGGTCATCCAGCCAACAGAAGAATGCACTCCCATATTTGACCTTGGCTCCACCACCACCAGTGTGATCCATGATCTCTACCCACCGTAGCATGCAAGGGTCTCACGCTCTCAGCTCAGTAAAAGTAACATGAGGTCTCAGTAGGGGCACCCTCTCGAAGAAGAAGGTTTCCAAGATGGTCCCATATCCAAATTGTTTCAACTCCCCCTTTCGACACTTGGTCAGTTGATCCTTGAACACACTCAGCAAAGCCTCGACCCAGTTATAGACCGTAAGCGCCATAGCCTCCATGGAATAAAGCATATGTACTCTAGAAGCTTGGTGAGCCCCTTGGCTCCCTGCAACCTGCTGCATGGTAAAAAGCACAGTCTAAAGAGGAAAATCCATCACCTCCTTGATGGGAATATTTTTCCTAGACATATGAGTACCTGGAAAACATTGGCAGTCTATGAGTTCTTGTGTCGTTGTGTCTCCTCCTTGAGGAACCGTTAGTGATATTATCTCACCTCGCCTGGATAATCCGGTAAGGAAGTAGATATCCTCTACCTCCACTCTAAGAATATGAGCACCCACCTCAAAGTATTGTTGCTCAGGATTCCACATCCTTAATATGTACTCCAACAGTCTCAGGTGAGACTTCATACTTGAGACATGAAAAAAATTCAAGATCCTATAGCCCCGTAAGGAAGCTATAGAAGTAGCATCTGCCCCAGCTCGAGCATCATATTCCTCATGTTGTATTCCTTTCCACATTTCCATTTTGGCCAAAACAACCTACCAAAAAACAAAATTGAAGCATTAAAACACAGTATCCATCTTTAAAAATACTTTAAAAGTCCTATTTTGGCTAGGCCATTCATCTTTTTGGCGTGCTTTGCGACACCATGCCTGTCTCTTTGAGACAAAGCAGTGCCACTGCCTGTTCAGAAATAAAAGGCACGGTTCTCCACGAGCACCGCCTTTCCTGCAAAGGGGAAGCATGTTACCTGGGATGCGATTTTTACCCTTAGGTTAAAAGCCCCAAACTCTATAAAATATGCTTGGAAAAATAAAAAATCAACCATGAAAATGTTAAGAATGGATGTAGCTCTTACCTGGAATAGACAGATCAAAAATCGGACGAGTAACGACTCTGGAATCTTCGCCAGAAATCTACACACAATTGCTCCATGTAGCTCTCCAAACCTGGTAAATAGTAAAATGAAATGTTTTTACTATTCCTTTGGATTTTATATGAGATTTTTTAGGTTTTTTTAATTATTTTAATATTTTTAATTATTTTATTAAAAAATGTCATTTTCTGTAGTTATGAAAGTCAATTTTATTATTATTTGGAAAGCTAATAGATTTTCGAAAAGTTTTTGCAGGGGTGAAAGTAAAAAAACATTGACTATGGGTGAGTTTGTTTTTCGCTTTTTCATACTTCCATAAAATGGAAAAAGTCGTCAAGCACTAATTTTGACATTTTGGTCGTGCTCTTTAACCTCAGTACCGAAGTTTCGAGTCAAATTTCGCTTCTTTTCAGGCTTGTTAAACCCGCTCATCATGAAAAGAAACCATAATGGAGTCTTCTTTAAACTCTTTTCATTCTCCTTAAATGTGAAAAGATTTTCAAGTGAACTTGTCTTCTTCACACTCGTAAAAGTACTTGAAGAGTCGTCTTTCTAACGGTAGTTTGCCCCTTTTTCGGTTCAGATTGACTAATTACAAAAAAGGAGCGCTCCAGCCAATCATGACTAGAAGAGTTATCTCGGGAATTATTTTATACTTTTTAAAGCCCTAGGGAATAAATTGTCTGAAAAAGGACCCTTTGGAGTCTTCTTCCATTTTCGTTCAGACTCTCTAAACATGAACGATACTGAGTTAACTTTCAATGGACTCGTAAAAATAAACACTGAGAGACCCTCTTTTGGAAACGAACCCCTCCTTTCTCAGGTTCGTGAAATATATGAGAATGGACTTATCTCAGGATAAGATACAACAAGTGTTTGTTACCCTCTTTGGACTCATGAAAATGAAAAGAGGAACTCATCAATCATGATGGGGAAATTAAGGGAAGGGAACTACTTCGTTTTGCAAATAAATGGTAGTTATTAGTCACCTTTGAACATGGCACTTATCTACATTTCGTTCAGTCAATTGGGTATTCAACTTGCTTCCAAGTTGATCCACTTTCATAATTCATGTCACTCCTTTGAGTCTTTCAAAGAATGCATCATCTACCGTCACATTATGTCTTGGTATCCACCTGGTCAAGTCAATGCTACCAAGTCTTCATTCGTGTCACCCGATGTTCAAAAGGAAGTTTGATAGTTTAACTCTGCAATTGAAACAACCTTTGTATCAATACCTTTTGGGTCAATCCTATGGTTACATCATACTCACAATTCCAGAACTTTGTTTCGATTTTTGTGTCATCGATGTGGGATTCGTCATGGCCCTCCTTCGACAAGACTATTCATGTCGAATTCAGCTCATCATCCAGGAATTAGTCTTAGAAACAAGTTAGTACCTTGGCATATGTATGCCTCAATGACAGATTCTCTCGCTCTTGACATAGGTTCACATCATTGACCTTTGATCGAGAATATTCAACTGAGTGTTTGATATCATATCATCTATTCACACTCAGGAGATTGTACTAGGGTACCTTGGGAATCATTGACACCATTGGTGATTTCTCTCGCACTTGTTAACGGTTCTCATCATTGACCGGTAATCAAGTGGTTTCTACCATGTTCGACTTCAATACATTGTAATTACATGGATAGATTCATACTTTGTGGAAGACGAGGCGAAGACTCCAGGTGTCTATTAAGTGCTTATATACACTTCATGGATCCTTAGGAAATCATGCCCCTTATCATTATGGTTGCATTGACATAGTTGGATGTGGGTATTTTAATTAAAATGCATATGTACATAGTGTCCATAATTATAACATGCCTGGCTAGCACAAAATACCATCAGCGTTGATTTTAATCGCCGAAACATAAAAAGATAAATCAATGGTGGGGCTTTTTCCCTTAGCTCCACACCATGATTAATTACAATATATACATCATATACATTTAATGCAAACGGGGTCAAAACCAAGGTGTTACAAAGGCTCTCCACTTCGCGTGACCTCCCATGATTGTTCCACACGCAGGTTGCTTGCAGCAGCAGTCATACTTCATTTCTCTTTCGTCCAGGGGCTCCACACATACTTGTGGCTGCAAGCTGACCTACTTTTCGGTGGCTTCAAGCAGAGTTCTCCCTCTCCTTCACGACTACGACCATCTAGTAGGTGGTCCACTTGCTTTGACTAGCAACAAGTTCCTTTTCACGATGGGATCTCTAGTGTAGGAGATGGGACCTCCGGTGCAGGCTCTTCACACTTTATTAGGCGATCTCCTCTAGCGTCCAACTCCTCCAACATCCAAACAACAAAATATTATTTCACACTAGCTCGGATACCACATGTTAAATATCTCAAAGACAAATTACACAACCACACATTTTTCAATACCATTAAAACACCAACATTTCATGTGGTAAGACCCTAGAGGGGAAACATCCACGTAGACAAAGTATTGAAGCTCATTAATGAAGAAGGAGAGATTACATGATAGGCCTCATCCTCTCAGACAACTCACAACATTACGTATCCCAACCATGCACTATATACTTCATGAAATAAGTTACATGAGTAAACCATTGTCGGTTATGTCCGTTATAAGAAACTTCCTGTAAACACTCGTAATGAGAAACCACCATAAACACATTAGTTTAGTTGTCATTTAACAGTTGCCACAGATCAAACAGTTTGAAGAAGGTTGGATTAGTTATGGTTTTTCCCCAAGCCTAGCCTAACTATTTATTATAACAAGAGAAAATGTGATCAAGGGACACAATTTAAAAGTCAATGAGAAAATAAGTCACATCCATAGATTTGGATCTTGACACATGAATCAAGATCCTTTCGAAGAAGTTATTGGGCCTAAAAAATATCAAAATGATTGTTTGTTCCATGGTATTTTGTGGTGGATGGTATTTGGCTTTCTGCCCCTTGGTATTTTGTGATGGATGGTATTTCATCTTTTGACCCATGGTTTTGGGAAACTTTTAATGTTCTCTCCTCCTCAAATGATGGATGCGCCCCACTTGGGCTAACTACTTCAACATATTTTATTATTTTTGTAATTTGGATCTAGATCCTAGCCATTCAAGCTAGGGTTTCTCGGGATCATCCAATGTCAATTATATTTTATTGTAACCATTTTTTTATTCTTAATGAGTCTAAGGTTCCCTCCTTATGATATAAAAGGAAAGTTATTAGCCTTAGAAAAGGGTCAAAAAACTTCTGGGAATAATTTTTTGCCATTTTTTCGGTGCTAGTACTTGGTGTATGTTGGAGAAGTTTATTGGCATTTTATGGATATGATTCAAGCTTTTGGTTGTGGTGATGTAAGTTTCAATTGAGGTAAAAAAATTTACATGCTATTTGGTTGAAGGATAGTTATAAATAGGATTGTGATTGATGGTGTTCCTCCTACGTTCCATTTATAATTTTGATCTTAATTAAGTAGTGCTAATGCTTGTTGCTTAGCGTTAAGCTAGGACTGTAGGTTCTAATGAAAATACCTTGATGTTAGCCATGAATTTAGACTAATGGCATTCCTCTTCCTCTTGGTGGGTATTCAACCACTTTATAAATCTACTATCAACTTCCTTGACTCCGTATGCCCCAATCTTCTTCTACCATAACACTAATCTAAGGAACCCAAAACTGGTGAGTTTTAGTTCTTAGTTATTTTCCCTCCATCTAATTTAATCAATTTTCCATTCACTACTCTTGCATACTTGGTTATTTTTGTTATATATTGATACTTCAATGGAAAACTTTATTTATACATCTTAAAACCCTAGATTTAAAGGCTAACCAAGATCTCAATGTTATATGTTTCAAGTGTGTTTAATTATGGCATTTCATTTGAAATCAAGAACCTAAATCTAAAGAGTAGCTTTATTTTATTTTTAGATATAGCAGTTTTCATAATTATTCATGCACAATTTACATGTTTAATATGAGTACTTTTTTAATTAAAAATCTAGATCTAAAATTTACAAACCCTAATTATTTCACGTTTATGAGAAAATATTCATTTCAATTATTATTGGGTGGATCCAAAGAAAGCATAACGTTTTTTTTTGCTGGCTTGTGAGCCTACTTGAGGCCCTTCCTCCACCATTCATAAAAAAATCACCTTCAACGTTTTAAAAATTCATAAAATTATTTGTCAAGGTTAAAAAAAATAAAACAAAAATTTCATATTTTTTCTTATATGTTAATAGATTATCTTCTACTCAAAACGTGATTGTAGTTGTAAGCACTTGTTGAAGGCTCCCTTTGGGACTAAAAATTAATTTCATCATTTAATATTTTTCTAAAATATCTCAAGGGTTTTAAAAATTTAAAGAAAAATCCTATATGCCAACGATCCTCCCTAAACCCAAATGTTGTCAAATTTTTGATCTTATTGTATGTCTGAAGACCTTTCTATTCAAATTGACAATCTTGGGGAAGAGGCTCAATCACTTGAACATCGACTTGGCCCTCTCAATCCAAATTGGCTTCTTGTGAGATCATATTTCGAATATGTCAAAGCCTCAAATGTCTCACCTATCTTCTTTTGAGCTTAATGATTTTTTTGACACTTAACTTAATATTGAGGAATTACTAATCCATTATCAATAAATGTAATTTAACCAAAATTAAACCCACAACCTGACAAAAAGAAGTTCAACTTTGGTTAAAAGACCCAACCGATTAAGCTACCCATCACGGCTGCTTTGAGCTTAACAATTTATTTCATCACTCTAAAGGTTAAAATCGGCCCCCTTTCCTCATTGTCTCGTGTTTTTCTTATGATGAAATTGTAACTAATTCTAAAGCCAATCAATCATTTTATTGCATTTCCACTTTATTGTCCTCATATCAATTTGCTCATCGTTGGGACCCACTATATCGAGGTTTATTTGCACAGGTAGTGGCAACTTAACCTTATTATTATGGTTGGGTGATGATGGATTCCTGTTATGAGTTGGTTTGTATTTCTGGATCTGGGAAGTCAGTCACAATGCTATTTTTTCCATGCTATATGGTGAAAATATGTAACTAGGAAGTTACAATGCTGAAAAGGTTGTAAATATTCTGGTGATACCTTCTTCTTCTTTTTTCAGTCGAAAAAAGACATTCCTTGGTATTCATTGAATCAAAGGAATTTTTTACATCTTCATGGTATGCAGACTTACATACTGCACAGAACAGCAATGGTGATATCAGTCCAAACATGGACAGCACCCAGCAAAGACAGACCCATCCTGACAAAAATAAAAAGAAATACAATACGTGATACAATGCAAAAATCCCCACAGTATATCATACTCAAAGCACTTTGAGTTCACTACAATAAGAACCCTCTCATAGGAAGGCTACCATAAATACAGTCATCAATGTTCCTAAAGAAAATAACAGGAGCCCAGAAATCTGATCCAAGGAGGGGATGAGTCTCTAATAATCAGTAATAGCTGCTCAACAAAAACCTGAATGTATCTCAATGAAACTAGTGAGATCAACTGTAATAGAATGAGCATATTCTAAAAGAGCTGAGATGAGCTTTCCCCAATAATCTCATTTCCAAAATAATCAGTGAGTAAGAGATGGCCCGCTGCCAAGTGCAACCCCTCCTTTGATAAGATGTCAGCCCTCCTGTTATGTTCCCTATAAACATGACTGAGATCCACCCACATGAAAGAGGACATGAGAATCCTAGTGTTGAGGCACCAGGCCTCCAGATTCACCATATCCAGGGTAGATTCCCTTTTAGCCCAATTTATAATCACAGAGGAGTCGCCAAAGATATGTAGGTACGGTAGTCCAATATCCTTTGCGACCCATAGTGATGCCCAAAGTGCTAAGAGCTTAGCTCTGGTGTTGGTACATCTGCCACATTCAAGCTTGAAGGTAAGAAGGTGGAGTTCATTCAGCCAGAGACAGAATCCCGCACCCCCCAAATTTTTTGCAGCCGCACCATCAAAAAAGATCATAGGATACACCGAAGTAGGAGACTTCCCAATGTTTCTGCTTTTGTGCTTTTGTAACAGAGGAGGCTTGAAAGTCAAATAATCATCATAAATGAAATGTAACAATCTGTTCAAGGAGGGCTCCTGATCATCAAAACATAAACGATTCCTAGCCTTCCATATATTCCAAATGATGAAAAAAGGCACATACAGTAAATGTCCCTTCCGTGAAAGCCAGCAAGTTAAATTTTCCTGAAAAGTATGGGCACTCCAGTCCAAGTACACATTTAATATGCAGCTAAGGCCCCCAATAACCTCCTTCAGAAACCGACAACTGACAAAAAGATGTTCAGCTGACTCTGCCTCCTCTTTGCAGAGACAACATCTATTAGGACCACACCATCCTTTCTTGCATAAAGTATCCCATGTATTTATCTTTTTATAGCACGTGAGCCATATAAAACATTTGATCTTAAGGGGTAAGTTAAAAGACCAAATCTTCATCATAATGTCATTTTCCAGCACAGTTTTGTGATTGTTGACAATTAAATCATAGGATTTCCTAGCTGTTACCATACCCCTCTGTTCATCATACATCCATAACAGTCTGTCCTCTGAATGACCAATCCTAATGCCCCCATGTGATAGTCCAGTAACATATGAGGACCACTGATCAGCCCATACTCCCCCCAATAACAGATCCGAGGCAGAGTACCATATAGTCCCACCTATACCACAGCCATCCAAATTCTGTGCGTGTGCCAGATGAGTAATACCCAGGTCAGTGAGATAATCCCTAAGCCCCTCAGACAGGATATACTGTGAGTTGAGCCCAGCAATGGGATCAATGCCCACTCTGATTTTTAAACCGTTTCCCACCTTCCATCCCAGCTGACAAGTAATCCACTCAATGATCCTGATAAACCCATTCAAAAAATAAGAAGTACCAACAATACGAAAAGACCGTCCACGAAGCCAAACATCAAGAGGTCTGTTCTTTAAGTATTTATGGGTAATGATCCTGCACCAGGTCCCAGTTCCAGTAAGAAGATGCCACAGACTCTTGAGTCGAAGAGAGATACCAAACCATTCCAAGTTCTTTATGTCCCAGCCCCCAAATTCAAAAGGAAGAGCAAGAAGTTCCCAGTTGGCCAGATGGGAAGAACTGTGGCCCGCAGAGGTTCCCCACAGAAAGTTATAAATGTGCTTGCGCAGTATATTAAGAATAGATTTGGGGCATCGCGCGAATGCAAACCAATATACAGCCAAACCAGTAAGTACAGCTTTGATGAGGACCACTCTACCTCCAAGTGATAGATACCTGTAAGTCCAATTTTTAATCTTCCTTTCAAATAAATGGATCAGCGAATTCCAATCAGAAGTATGGTATCCCAGTGGTTTAAGATTGAAACCCAGGTACTTAAACCCCACCGTGATAGGATCCATCTTAAAAGGAAAGAGTACAGCAAGTTCTTCCCTGAACCTCTTAAAAGGAAAGAGTACAGCAAGTTCCTCCCTGAACCTCGAGTCTACATTCTGGTAGAGAAAAAAAGACTTTAAAGGGTTTATAGACATCCCAGATACCCCACAGAATAAATCAAGTGCTTCTTTATAGGCCCTCCATTCATCAATAATGCCTGCCCCAATAAGAATAACATCATCTAAGATCTTTTTTCTATGAAAAAAAATCAATTCGCTCATCGTATTGAAGATTATAAGAACAAAGGGCTTGGTCAAGGGATAGTTGGTTAAACACGTCATTGCCAAATTAGTAGTTATTTCAAACACCAACGTTTTGGATTTTTGTCGTTTTACCTAATAATGTTAAAAGTTTAAATATTCGGTCCTTGAAGGTACTCAAGGATAACGCTGGGTATGTTAAAAGTCAAATTGAGTTTCACTCGTAATTAAATTCGGGCATCTTAGTTTTGGGAATTACTATACCCAGTAAGGCAAGATATTATGTAATCGTACTGGCAAGATATTATGTAATCGGCTAGGTATTCGAAGACTTTTTTACTTTTCCCAAATACAAAAATCAATTTTTATTCTAATGTTTTACATTTGAGTTGAAAAAATAATATATATATATATATATATATATTTAAATAAAATATATTTATGTTAGAATAGTAAAAGTAAAATAAAAAAATTTGAAAAATAGTATTGGTTGCCTTTTACTACACGAAACAAATAGCACTGACAAATCTTACTACCACATGACAAAGTTATTATAGCACTGACAAATCTTACTACCACATGACAAAGTTATTAAATGCGAGCTATGTATTTTTGAAATAAAAAAATAGGTTTAAATTCTCTTTCAAACACTTATTTAGCTTAAGCGCCGAAAGTCTTTTGCGGACTCTTTTTTTCAATACTGAAAAAGCTATACTTTGTATTAATAAGTATATTTCCATCTATTCAATGAAAGACATATAATCATAATATAGTCCATAATAACATACAAACCATATGTACCGAGAAGGAAACACCGTATGGTTCTAGATCACAACAAAAGACATCATGGCCCCAGTTCAACGAGTAAACAAGAAAGCACCAACTCAAATGTGGATCACTCATACAAATCATGTAATGTCTTTGTAAGCAATTTAATATCTCTAAAAATCAAATTTAATATCTAATAGTTATCCAAGTATCTATAAAACCCTTATAATCTACGTAATTCAAAATAACATGATGTTTGCTCTAAATCAAGCCCGAATTAACAAGATATTGTATCAGACTACCATCTTCAAGTGGATCATGTAAACAAAAAGCTCCAGTAAAAAACAATATATATATATATATATATATATATA
>LPNX011105618.1:220582-260582 GCA_001517045.1 Pseudotsuga menziesii
CTTTAACCAAAGTCTCACTCTGTGGCTTAAAATATTCATTTAAATCCCTAGTATACAAATATATAATTTTGGAGAAAATGGATAGAAACCATCCCTTCTAGTAAATCTAATGACGACTTTGAAAGAGCATCGGCATCTGTATTATATCCCCGGTAAGTTTGTTCATACGTGATTCCATCAAAAGATAGATTTGGTTCTTTTGTCTTGTTTAACCAATTGATGAGCATTATCACTTTTATCTTACCTTTTCCATTTATCCAATCAATTGCAACTTTTGAATCACCAAAGACCCTTAGTACCTTCAACCCCAACTCCTTTGTGCAATATAATCACATATATAATTCCATAACTTTCGATCTGGCATTTGAGCCATATACACACTATAAAAAAATCTTGTAATAAGTAACATCATTTAGCCATATGATTTCCCCTGCACCACCATGGGTCACCTCCCCTTGAGACACCCCATCAAAGAATCCCCTACTACAATCTCTGAGAAAAAAGAGAGGGTTGTGTATTTTAATTCTGTTCATTTTCACCTACACATCTATTTCTGAGAAAGAGGTTTCAATTCTTTTAACAATGTACCCAATAAAAGGTTTTATGTCTCCAAATATATAAAGATTGCACGTTTTCCATACCTCCCAGCATACATAGATAGGTAGACCCATTAGGCTGTATTGTTTCCATCGCCATAAGTCCATGTAGGACTCCAGCGTATAACCATTCCAAATATCTATAAATTGTGTTAAACCCCTTAGATTTGAGCATACATTTTTTGTGAATTTTTCATTTAGTGAAGATATGATCACTGGTATCCTCATTTTCAAAGCATAGTAAGCATATAACCAGTCCAATCATTATCCCCTCTTTACTAGGTTTTCCCAAGTTAAAATACAATTTTTTAGAGCTAACCAAATAAATATATTGCATTTTAAAGGGATTTTCCACTACCATACAACTGAATGCTAGCAAGTGATCACTGGTTGATGTTAATGCCAAAGTGCCTCATAAGCAAATTTAGTTGTAACAATTCTATATATCTTGTTCCAAGTTAAAGCTAAGTTGTCCACCTCATTCGATGGCATAATTCCCCCTTTTTTTAAACCGCTAATGTAATTATCCCATTCCCTATCGTAGTTTTCTACGATTTCCAATTATGTAGATGTAATCCGATCTGATCCTGTAATTCCATTATCCCTGTTATTAATAAAGTGGTTTAGTGTTTTCCTCCTATTCCTATGGAGGGCATTTACCAGTTCTAGTGATAATATAAAACTTGCCATCCCACCCATGTTCGGATCCATACCCACCTGTATGGATTCCTCGTTTCCTGGAATCCATGCCAACCATTGTCTGAGCAACTTGAAAGAACTTGTAATTCCCCACCATATATTTGATGCACCTCTGATGGGTTTTTACCCAGTCTGGTCCACTTCTCGGGCCCCATATTTTTTAGATATTTTTCTTTAATAACTATGGACCAAATATTTTCCATAAAGAGTTTCCTCCATAGGATTTTAGTAGCTAGAGCCTTGACAAATGAGTATAAGTTTTTGGTACCCCATTGGCCAAGCGATTTAGGCCTAGCAATACTCTCCCACTTGACCAGATGGTACTTCTTCTTTTCAAAAGATCCCAACCACAAAAAATTGAAGATCCTGCTATTAATAGCTCTGAGTATGGATTTAGGAAATTTACAAAACGAAATACAATAAACCAAAAAATTGGTTAAAACATAATTTATCAAAACCAATCTACCACCCATCGAGAGCCACCTCAAACTCCAATGTTTTATCCGAAATTCAAATTTTTTTATTAATCAGAACTAATCCTTTACCATTTAATTATTGGGCTTGAGTACATATCCCAGATATTTGGTTCCATCCTCTCATTTCTTGAGTGCAAATGGGAATAAATTTTGAATCAAACTGATGTCATTTTCCTCCACCCCATGATAGAGAAAGATGGATTTCTTATCACTGATTTGGATACCCAAGACACTACAAAATTTGTCCAAAATGTATTTGTATTTGATCCATTAACCAATTTTTCCCAAACCAAAAATCATAACATCATCCACAAATAATACATGTGTAATCTTGACAACAATGGATATATTAATACCAGATATTTCACCCCTCTCTCTTTTCGATTCTATCAACTTGCTTTTTCCATCAATGATTAAAAGAAAAAGGAGGGGTGATAAAGGGAATCCATGTCTAATTCCCCTAGTCCTATGAAGAAATTTGTAGGATATCCATTAATGATAACAACGTAATTCACATATTGAACACAAGTCATAATCCAATTTGTGGACGCCAAGTCCATTCCCTCGTCTAATAATATCAATTTGAGGAACCCCCAATTGACCCAATTAATGTATGCTTTTAACAAATCTATTTTTAGGACCAAAGCCTACAACTTTTTGGTCTTGATGTTGTGGAAGATCTCATAGGTCACTCCCACAACATCTAGGATTTGTTAATCTTATAGAAACCCAAATTGTTCCCATGAAATGTATCTAGATAATATAGGTTTTATTCTATTTGCAATATTTTTGGAGATGATTTTGTAAACTAAATTACATAGGGAGATAGACATGAAGTCATTAAAAGATTATGGCTTCACTACCTTAGGAATTAAGAAAATAAAAGTAGAGTCCATACTTTCATATATTATTCCAAATGTTATGGATTCTTCTACAACGTGTAGGATGTAGGATATCATTCCCCATAATGCTAAAAAAATATAGAAAAAGTTCCACAAACCACCCATCCAGTCCTAGGTTTTTAGATCTCGAGAAACCTTTTAAAACAACTTCAATTTCATCAAAAGTGACCTGTTTATTTGCTAGAAATCCCTCCTCTACCAAAAATAACATGGAATTTTTTGCAGTATGCCCAACTGATCAATAATATATGCATTCCCCGAATCTATGAATAATTGATGAAAATGCTTTCCAACTTCTACTTCTATCCCCTTCAAATACATAAGCATGATATAATCCTTTCATTTAATCCCCCATATGGAATTTTGAACACTTCTATCATTAGAAAATTGATGAAAAAAAATTGTGTTAAGGTCACATTGTGCCAACCATATATCCCTACTTTTTAACAACCATCTCTCCTCCTCCATTGGGTGCATCCAAGACACTTATAATGTTGTCAATTATTTCTAAATTCCATTTGGGTAATTCCCACATTTATAGGTATATTGTATATCTTTTCATATCCCTTCTACAAATACTAATTCTTGTTGCATAGCATTCTTCTTATGTTTCGCCACTTTATTATAGTATTTTTCAATGACTGCAACTTTAGAACTAGTCCTTTCATAGATTATCCCAGTTCCAACCTATCCATTTTCATCCATTCCATCCTTACCAATTCTGTAAAATAGTTCTCTTTTAACGTTGAATTATTAAACTTAAAATGGTAGAAACTCTTTCTTCTAACAAGATATGTCTCCAAGACAATAGGTGAATAGTTAGATAAGGATTCCAATTCCACCCATGTCATATATCTACCCATATATTCAATAAGAGGTTCAGTGATAAAAAAAACATGTCAAGTCTTTTGGCAATTGAATCCCTCCCACCACACATGTTTTTTCAAGTAGGTAGATATGGTGCTTATGCAATATCAACAAGATTGACAACATGAAAAAAATTGAGAAATAATCCCATAATGGGTCCATACAAGCCTTTTCACCCCAAACTTATGTTGCCCCTAAAGTGAAGTTTAGATCACCTCCAATGATGAGAGAAGGTAAGTTAAATAAACCATAATCCTTAATATGGTTCTAAAAAGTATCTTGATCTAAATATGTCCCATAGTCATTTAACAAATTAAGTTCCATATCAATCCTCATATAATATCCAAAAAGAAGAATACCAATTGAGGTGGTAAATGGAGTGAATTTTTTGGACTTTGGATTCCAAGTTGATAGCAGTCTCCCAGATATTCCAAATGAGTCAACAGTTTCCCAACCTTTCAAAAATTGTGCAAAAAGAGATCTTTTTGTATCCCCAGGGACCATAGTCTCCTGAGAAAAACCTATATCAAGTGTATTAATGAAGAAAAATATTTTTAGGGAAATTTTTTTGGAGCTTCCCCCAACTCCATGCACATTGAAGGATGTAATAATAATTTCCTAACCCTTGCAAGGGATTTTTTTCTCTAAGGGGCCTGAACTTTGGTGAGGCTAGATCTTGGGGAGTCACTCGAATTGTATTCTCTGAATCAAATTTTGGCACTTCTGGTTTTCAAAGGATATATATCCATAGATATACCTCCTTTAATAGCAAGGGGATTATTTTTCCTTGGGTTTCCTGATGGAGTGTTAACCTTCTCACCCCTAGTTGTAAAAGATCCATCAAGTAGAATTTGCATATCCTTTTTTTTATATGTTTCCAACATAAATAGGGATGGGTTTCCTTTTTAGAGTGTCACAAAAAATAGAGGGATATCCTTTCCCTTGCCTTCCCCGTGTCCAGGCTTGTCCATCCCAAAAACAAGAGTAACGGGACCCTCACCTTCTACCTTATCAGATGTATGACCATGTTCATCATCCATTTTACCATCATGTAATACTCCACCAACTAACGTCCCATCATAATCATTCAATCCTAAGGATGAAAGGGTGTTTTCCAATGAGGGATGGCCTGAAACCTCATCTCGATCACTACTCAAACAAAGGATCCCCTGAGAAACCAAGAATTTAATAGGATATGATTCAAAAATCTATCCAATAATGACAAAGAAAGACCCAACATCCTCCCCCCAGACCCCATACTATCCATAGTAGGGATATTTTACCCCGATATCTTCTATACAATGAGCAACTAGACAAATGTGCAATCTCTTCAAAAGAAAAGGAATGGAAAATATTTGGATCTAAGTCATAGATCTTACCAATGATGGATGGGAGGTTCTCGATGATTTTCCTCTTGTGAAGTCATAGAACCAAATGTTGAGACAGACCATCTTTATCTGAATCCTCAGAATCGTAGGCCCGATATGTTGACCAATCACCATAAAAATCTAAAGAATCATCATTGACCAAGCCTGTGATGGAGGATTTGCAATCCCTCCATATTTGACCAACCACTTTGCTTCTAGAGCATCTAAAAGGAAGGGCCTAGTAATCCATCTTCTGGGTGAAGGTTCTATCTCACCGTGCTCAATCACTATCTCATCCAAAAAATCCTTAGTGACATTAATCTCGACCAACATAATACCCATCCTTTTATCTATGCCCTTTAACACATCTTCACCTACATGCAAAAAATGTCCCACATGGTTTCTGACCGCCATGAAAGCATCTTGATGCCACATAGTTAAAGGAAAATCTGGAAAAAGGACCCAGACGTGACGGAAACATATGTTCTCAGTGCAGAGGTCAAACCTCAAATTCCACCATTTCAACATAAGGCTTCCCTGGCCCTTGAGCCATGTCTTCCCCATAACCTAAGTCGTGCGTTGCACTTGGTTAAATTTAAATTGATACCACCCACTGGATAGGATGGAAATTCCTGACAGTAACTAAAACATGGCTTCCAAACCTCCTCCACCCATGCATCAATCTTATACTGGTTTATGGCCTTGTAACCGAACTTACCAATAAGTGTTGTGAGAGACATGCCTACCACATGCTGTAGTCCTAGATCCCTACTGAGTACCATCTTACGGCCATCCACTCGCAGGTTCCAATTTCTAAATTTAGGGTTTTTACGACTACATTAGGATTGCTTTGGAACAACGTCTTTTCTGGGCTTTCTGCAACTCTTTCCCTTAGTGTTATCCGCAAACTCCTTTCCCTCGTTCGAGATTCCCATAAGAGTCTTTGGCTCATGTCAATCTAGCATCTTTTTGTTAATCGTAAAGGTGGGTAACCCAATGCTCCCCACATCTACATGTGGGATACCATGTGTCAACAAGGTATTGCCATCTATCACACTCTATCCACAAGGAAGGCCATGTAGCTCTGGATGTTGTTGATGATATATCCCCATTTACACCTCATCGGGTTGAAAGACTCCCTCTTACAACCACCAATCCTCAGAGGCCACGTCCTCTTCGTACAAACCCATCAGATCTCGATCCCCACTTGAGCCCACTGTCGACAAAAAACAAACCCACAAAGCGGTACCAACAAACCCGTGAAACCTACCTTGATCCTCAGGTCTACATTGTGCAATCAGGTAAAAACCTATCTCATGCAACAAAAAGGATCTCCATGAAAAAAAACGAAACTAGATTTGTCGAAAGTGGTCCCCTGCATAAACCAAAGGTTCCATGACATCAACAGTAAAAGAAAACCCAATAAAAGATAATGGTATTCCCCACAATTCAAAAGAGAATAACTGTACACCTCAGTCGTCGCACAAACCAACTAGATCTAGCTAATTTCACCATAAAAACCAATCCGACAAAGATAAATTTGTAAACCCTACCACATCAAACCCTATTTAACATTGAGTTGAGATTATTTATTTATTTATTCATCACTTCATGTTGTACTATGCAAGACACGTCACATTATTACATTACATTTTTTTATTAAATCCTCCCATATATCAAAAGTAAGCTAATATTCTTTAGTATAATTTATTTTTTTAATTATTTATTAATATTTAAGGAATTTACTCAGATTGATAATCAAAAAGTATTTTTAATCTAAAAACAATTTTAAAAATAAATTTTAATTTTAAATTATAATAAAAAATCATATTAGTGTTTTATTTATTTATTTTAATCTTTTTAAATAAAATTATATTTTGTAATAAATATATTTTATTTATAATAAATATCTTATATTAAGTTTTGTGTATATAAATATAAAACTAAAATAAAAAATATAATAATGCCCGGAATTCTAAAAAAAATACAATAATGCCCAAAATTTTGTGTGTGTTTTTTTTCCACTTTAAAAATTCATAATTTTATATACATCTAGAAAATTATGTTCTTTAGATAGTGCAATATCACATGTGATAATTTCCCAATGTCCCAAAGTATATGAAAACCACATATAGTGTTACTTACATAATCATAGCATATGTTAACATAGTATGAACATCTTACTAATCAAAATACATTCCAAAAATATACCAGATAATGTCAAAGAACAAAACTGTAAAATGCTCATCTTCAAAGCATTACATGCAAAATTGAGAAACAGTCTCTGTCAAAATTACTCCTGATCAAAGACACAAAAAAAGTTGTCTTCACAAAAAAACCCATAAACAACCATATTACCTCCATATAAAACCAAGTCCATATAGAAAACAGCCACAATGATCAAAATTGTGTGTGTGTGGGTGTGTGTTTTGAAATTATTTTTATAATTATTGATATAAGCACCATTTATGCATAAGAGTTTTCAAAAAAACTGGCGTTGTAAGTTTTTCCGAAGTTATATTGCTATAGAAAACTTTACGAGTCATGTGGATATTATTCTGAATCTTATAATCATGGACCACCATATAACCACATACCTACCACAAGAGATAGTTTAGAACTTGAAACTAACTTAAATCCTTAAATGAATTTGGGCTTTGTTGGAAGACAATGCTCCTAATTTGGAAATTCGTAAGTCTTAATCTTCCTATCCCATCTTGTCAATCTTTTTGTAGTTCTGCACAAAGAGGTGAACAAACTACGAACTGGATATACTAGTAATTTTATATTTTGTGTAATGCACCTAAAATTGATAATTTATTATTAATTTCTACTGAGATATTTTATTTCTTACTCTAAATAGTTTTGATAGAAAGTAAAAAATAAAACAAATGTAGTAAATTATTCTTGTATTAATAAAAGATCCAAAAAGGGACATAAGTGGAATAGCTGTTGAAGAGTGTTTGCTGACCAACAAGAGGAAAATACAAGTGGTTGTAGCTGCTGAGTGAGAACTCAAGGTGCAGGAGGCATCTTCCCCAAAATTAGGTCATAGCTCCTAATTGAGTACTAAAGAAGAGGAGGCTCATAAATGACCAAGTCCTAGGAAAAATACTATATAATAGTATGTCCATTAGAAAGCAGGAGAACAACATTGGACAGGAATTGAATATGATAATGTAAGAGATGACGCATTAAGTGGATTTTTCTCTTGTTGTTTAGTGAACATGCTCTAGGGTTTTGGAGCAAGTAATTTGGCTGCTCTAGGAGTTGGTTAGGAGGAACGACTATTCCATTTATGTTTTCCCAGCAGTGATGCCAGGTTCTTATTCTATTTTCTAATTATAGTAGGATGTTTATTTTAAGCCTGGATTTGCAGCTATATTCATAAGTAGAAACTTTTTATGCATTATTATTGAGAAATTATCTAGCATGTATTGATTCTAGATCTTGTTTATGTAACTACTATCGATTCTAGATTTGTTTATGTCTTTTGTTTATACCTATGAATGATTAGATTTTATTAGTAAGGATTCTTGGATCAGGCATCCATACCTGAGTTAAGGATTTCCAGATTATTTTGTCTACTGTATATTTGATTTTTTTTCTTAAATGATTAAATATCTGTGAATTATTTTTTTCTAGTTATTTCTTATGTCGTAGATCTAGTTAAATTACGATTAAAGTAGTTAAAGTTAACATGTTTCAAATACTAAACAAATTACAGTCAGAACCTAAACAACAATCAAAATTAATGTACACGAGAGGTATCCCCTATAGGGTTAAGCTACATAGTTATCATTTAAATTATTTCTTAAACCTCGGTGCCAAATCGAGACTATTCATATCGAGATCAAGGGAATCTACTTAAATAATATGAGATTATCTTATTTATAAAAACTATCAAGATAGATAAACAAGAAATTCACAAATTTCAACATAGCTAATTGTTAATAAAAGAATTTTAATAGCCTACAGCCTCATATATATATATATATGATATGCAAAAGGAGGATTATCAAAATACAGTCACATACAAGATTATATCAGTTATGATATACCTAAAATATCCAACAAATCATTTACAGATCTACAAATATACTATCAAATTCATTAAAGCTAGCATTCAATAGCCAGACTTAAGTATCCATAGTAAATCCACATTACAATTTTTAAATCAAGATTCCAACAATTCGTAGCAGCAAATCTTCCCTTTCCAAACACTGGTAATAAGCCCATCTAAGATGGCAGCTGAGTAATAATAAAGTATAGTAACCAGATCTAAAAAGTATCCAAACCAAATGCATGCATTATATCCTTTAACCACGATTTTAATGATAAAATTAGTCCACAGAAATAGCAAGACCCTATGGGTTGTAATAGATTAAAAAAGTAAACAATAACAAGGTTAAAATATTATGGAACTTGCAATCCCATTCAAATGGAAACCATTGCTTACACAAGGAATAAATACAAGTATTATTTTTTTTAAATCAAATATACAGTTGGCTAACAAGATCTACATAGAAACACTTTGGATAAACCATCATACAGGTATTTAACCTGAGGAAACAATATTTTTAAAATATTACAAACTTGCTATTTAAAAGAACCTAGATATATTTAAGAAACGAATCTTATCGAACTTACACATGGCAGTAAGAACATCGAAGGATGGAAACCATTGATTAAAACAAAGGAATATACAAGTATAATCATAGTTTAACTCGTGACAGGGATTTCACCGAAAATGCAAAGACCCTAAGGGTTGTATCAACTCATTTATACCTTAAACAATATAAAAAAACATGTACGCATACAGGGTGTGGCTATAAGACCATACATGATGGATTCCACCATCATTAACTAATCCCTAACCACTTTTAATTACAGATTAAGTGAAGTGGTGGTAAGTTCATCTTCGATGGCACCCACAACACTAACGCAAGTTTTAAAACCAGATATCATGCACATAAAAATAATGCGAAGTAGAGAGGCTTAAAGACCTATGTAAATCAGAGTTTAAACCCTATGGGTTTAAAACAAAACTTTAAATTTATCTTGCACAGAGATGGAGTTGTTTTTCCCCTCTCGGCTCCTTTTACTCAGGAAAATAGTGCCTGCATCAAACCACGAAACATTTAGCAACCGTGGATAACATTCCTTTAAATATAGAAAGAAACAAGAGCAAGGATTTTTGCGCATTATTTACCTGGGCATTCTAAGACAAGGACCTGGTATGAGGTGACTCTATTGCCTTCCTCGCCAGTGATCCTAACCTGCAAGAAACACAGTCGCAGTAAATACAACATTTAAAAATATCACTACAAGCAAGTTGAAATATTGAATTTTCTTACCGTCAATGAGTTGCAAAGAGGGCCAGGGGTCGGCTCCTCTGGGGTTTCCCTTATCCCTCCTCTTCCTACACAAAAACCACCAATTAGTATCAGACAACGAAACCATTTAAAACTCCTTCTAATAAAATCTTGCAACTTTATCAATCGATTTTTTACTTGGTGAAGGGAAACATCAAAGCCGGAGTTAGTGGCCAAGGCTTTTGAAAGAAAAACAACATGTTGCAGGAACCCGTGGAAGCTATGGAAAACGCGGGAACACCTTGGGAAGAAACAAATCACAATACCATCAAAACTGTAGCAATATTTTACACGAAAAAATCCTAACAAGTCGCCATTAACATAGCAGAGCTTCGGCTCTCAAAAATTTACATACCAAAAAAACCAAGAATGAAGGGTTCAGATAGGAAAACCAACACATTAAACCCTATCAGGATATTTACATCATGCTATATAGGTGGAATGTCAGGATTCCCTCCCATGCCAATAGTTAAATCCTCGCTGCATTGTTAACTCATAGCCAAGACAACACCTTTAAATCTTAAGTCAACCAAGGTACAACCCTTTTCGCCTTCATAACCCACGGGAAGGTCTAATGATAGCCTTTAATCATTGCATCGATCCTTTGTTTCAAACTATGGTATATTCATGTATCACATTTAAAGATGTTCTATTTATACATACAACCATATAAATAAAACGACCATTATATTAACCATTCAAACCATGGCATAACACCATGTCCAATAATCAAACATTGACATGCACCCTTCGCGCCATAGGACCAAGCTCCTTTTCTAATGTTATATTATACATTGTGCCTTAGGAATATGGTAATCCTTGTACTCCTCACAAACCATACTACATTTTCAAGGTGGGATCAATACTATGGTCTAGTATCCCAAGCCTTGGGGCTAATTAAGGCCCTAGTAAAACATGACAAAAAAAACAAATCAAGTTTTTAAGCGTCACCTTTAGGTGTGGATGTATGCAACGGTTAAAACTCTGTTATTACCACAGCTGGCTAAACCTGACATAGGCAACATAATCATTTAAGTAACTTTACATAACATAATTAATTAAACTCACAAGTAATAATGCTTGTTATATTTGTTTGAAGAGCTCTAGTTAAATGTTACATACCTAAATAATAACAACAATAAATACATAAATACATAAATATAACATAATACTATATATATATATATATATATATATAGTAACAACAAACAATAATAATATAATAATATAATATTAATTAGTGAAAATGTGTAACTCTTTATGAAGAGTTTCATTAGACACCCTTTAAATAATTATATATACGGTAAATCCTATCTTGTAAAATATCATATCATTTTATCAACTTAGTGAAACCACACGTGGTTTCTTAATAAGTGGGTTTGGGTTTATTCTCCAGACAAAAAACAAAAAATGAGATTTGAACCTGGGTGGGGAAGGTAACAATCGTTCCTTCCAACCACCCAATCTACACAATTTTACAAAACTTAAGGCGAAAAAAATCTAAAAGTGCATAATAATTGCTACTAAGAAGCAAGTGGGATTTAAACTTAGGTGGGGAAGGTAACAATCATTCCTCCCAACCACCCAATCTACACGAAGTATTTAGGGGAAGAAATTAATTATTGAAAAGTATAGAATACTATACAAGATAAAATATGTCTTTCTTTGATATATATTGGGATAAGAAGCATAACAAAATGGAGTCTCATGACAAAAAACAAGGAAGATTCCTACAAACTTTTAAAAAACATGCACACCCCATATTAAAAAATTATGGTATTATTCAATAGAAGTATGTTCGCATTGCTATTTTCCCAACAACCAAGAATTGTATAAATGTTGACCTAGCAAACCAATTAATTCTTTCAGAATCAGATATAGTTGACAATAACATGATTCTTTCTGATGAGAAATATGAGCTTAAGAACCTACAACTATCTATTAATGATTACAAGGTCCTAATTCAATTAAGTGTTGTTTCAGTGGTATCATTGGAGCAAGACAAGGTTGATATAATTCTAGGGTCAAGACTCAGCTTGGTTAGATACATTGGGTACCTTCATGTTCAACACAAGGAAAAAGTTCTTGACATTTCCTTACAAAAAGAAGAAAGTCACATTTCGGGATGTTACAATAAATTCACGTTTGGGAATTGTTTCTACTGAAGAATTTAAAGACATCTCGAAGGTGCTTTCATAAGAAGATCAGATATCGATACAGAAGACGCATAATGAATTTGATAAAGTCATCATATACAAAGAACAAGATATCTCTCGCTAAGGGATCATAATCATAAGTTGCTTCTTCAAATAAAGAAGGTGGAGGATAAGGCATAATCAATCAAAATCTAGAAGAGGAGAATCAATATCTTCAGAAGAAACTATTAGAAATTATCAAAGAGAATCATCACCTTAAGAAGGATAAACAATATCTAATAGATCATATTCTGAAGCATAAATATGATGAGGAAGCACAAGATGAAATGTTAAGGAACCTCAAGAATGATAAGTATTCATTATAAAAAGAATCAAATACAAATCTAGCTCTGTTACAGTTCAAAAAGAATCCAATCTAGTAAAGATACAATGTCCAACACATATCAATGCTCAAAAGATGATGGTAGTGAAAAAAATAACATTGTGAAAATTCCCTATCGACACCCCAACCATATAAATGGGTATCCTAGAAAGTGGGAATTGTTGAAAGATAATGGTACTAATGTACTAAAATATCTCTACGACAAATCAGTAGGAAATCCCAACAATCAACAATAAATCAATTTGGGATGGATTGATCCGTCAACATATCGGAATTTATGCTCTACACTTAGAAGTTTATATCAACATGTTTCGTCAGCTACGACGTCACAAGAAATGATGTGACCACATTATAAGGATTTCAGGACAAAGCCTTTCTAAGATAGAGGCAATGTTACATACCTAAATAATAACAATAAATACATAAATATAACATAATACTATATATACACACACACACACACACACACACACACACACAGAGAGAAATTGCAATCATAATAATAATAACAACAAACAGTAATAATATAATAATATAATATTAATTAGTGAAAATGTGTAACTCTTTATGAAGAGTTGCATTAGATAGCAGCATAACGCGAGGCGTGCAATGGTGAATAAAAACACCAGGATACGGACGGATACAGTTAGCAGGATGGGTTACCACTATACATATACATTTTTCTACCTGTTCTAGGTTGTTCTATAGAGAAATGCTCTGAAATGCCGATTTTACTAAGAAAAACCATTATTTTGAACCGCGCCCAAGACCCATGGCTCTAAATTGATGATGTTAGCTCCCCGCTATTGCCTATTGCATGTTTGAATTTATCAAATTGAGAAATTAAAATATTAGAATTAATAATATCAGGTTTCCATCCCCATCAGCAGCAGTTGAAACGAGATTACCAGCCTAAGTTACTGGAACAGTTCCAGGATCATTTCAATCAGCAGTTTCTGTAGCAATTCCAGGATCATTCCCATCAACACCAGTTGAAGCATAAATAATTATATATATGGGAAAGTCTATCTTGTAAAATATGATATCATTTTATCAACTTGTATATCTATTCATGGATTATTTGTGTTTTCGAAAGTGGGAGTTCGAGAAGTTCTAGTAAACGGATTTTTACCGTTACAGGTGTGTATAATTTTTTTTTTGTAAGAATTCACTTCTCAATCAAATCTAGGAGCTAGAACAATATTCACACATGAAGTGTTTGACAAAATGTGCAAGAGAATCAACAAGTGACAGAAAATAGTTGGAATAGCACATGTGAATGGTGTTAATTGCTGATCATATTATTATCATACATATTGTAGATGTTATGGTACACATTTATAATACATTGGACAAAATTTGAGTGGCTTTGGTAGCCAATTGGGAAATTACAAGTCATGATGAGATTTGACCTCATTCCCCAGTAGGTGGACCAAAGGAGCTCCAACTCAGCTCAAACAGACACGAAACCTCATGTGAACATTGGTGAAGTGTGCTAGGTCATTAATGAGTCCTAGGAAAGCATTGGTGAGAAGATAGAGGTGAGTGGGATGCTCTAGGTGGAAATAAATTCTCATGAGAGAGACAAAATAGACCAAATACACCACTAGCGCCCCCTAGTCAAACCCAAATCACCCAAATCAAGGATGTAGCACCCTAAGGCATTAAATGAGTTTCACATGTGCTAGGTTGACCAACTAGGGCATTGTTGTAGGTGTGAACGGGCCAAAATAACCAGTTATCTAGTTGAATCGGCTCTCCTAAGTCTTAAACCATAGGATATCATTACATGGAGGAAAATAAAGTTATCCTAAGGTCAAAACTATGTACTAAGGATGTATTACTGCTCCAACATTTTTTTCTACGATTTTTGAGGTGTGTAACATAATTGTATTAGAGCATGGTTAGCACTAGGTATGAACCGACTCAACACTAAAACTACTAAACAAACCAGAAAACTAATTTTACTTAATTTTTTGGTTTGATTCTCTTACAAAACAAGAAGAGAAGGATAACTTTATTTTGTAGGAAAAATATGGTAGAAGTAGGAATGTATGCAGAAGAATATTCTCACCCTAGGAATCCTATAAATAATTAAGAGGGTAATCTAAGAGATGGTGAGATCTGGGTAAACCTGAATGAAAGTCAAGATAATAAATCTGAACTGCAAAGAACTGTTAAAGAACTAAGATCAGAGTTAAAAAGAGTTGAGGATAATTAACGGATCTAGAAATCTCAAGAGGAACTGAATAATATTTTACTAGCTAAAATATGTAATGATTAAAAAGAGAAAAACAAAGATCCAAAACATAATATGCCAAAAACTACACCTTACAAACGTAAGTAAAGGAAACTGGAATATTCCAGTCATAAGGTTGAAACTTCCAGTTATGAATCAATCAAACATCACACAAAAAAACAACAAGATTCCAATGAAAGCAGTGATGATAATAAAATGAACAATAAGTACAAACCATATGAAGAAATATATGGAGAGTTTAAAAATATTAAACCACCAATGTTTAATGGTGAGATTGAAAAAGAAGAAGAATCAGAAGCTTGGTTTTCAGGAATGAAAAAATACTTCCAAATATATAATTACTCTGATGAACTAAAAGCTAAAATGGCCATATATAATTTAACCGGAAAAGCATATATATGGTGGCAGGATATAAAGAAAGTAAAGGGAATAAAGGAAAGATACATAACATGGAAAACCTTTAAAAAACATTTTAAACAAAAATACTTTCAGAACAGTATTACGAAGAGAAGGCTAAGGAATTTTACGAGTTAATACTAGGAGCTATGACTATGAAAGAGCTATGGAGTAAATTCATGGGTTAGCTCCGTTACTTACCATATATAATAGATGAAAACCCAAAGATACATCACTTTCTCAGTTGTTTGTCTATCATGTTTAAAGAGTTGATTGAACGTGACAATCTGAACATGATGGAAGAAGCAATGAGAAAAACAAATTTCGGTTACGACCAGAATAAAAATAAAAGAGAAAGTGTACCAAATTGGAAGACTAAAAGGAGAGATAATTTTGATCCAAGAAATAAAAATAATAAATTCCAGAAAAATACAGGGAATAATTACAAAGGGTTTCAAGGCAGTAACTATAAAAATTTTAAACCACAGAATCATGTTGCAAAAGAAAGCGAACCTCTCACTACTTTTAACATGAACATTGCACAAAGGCAACCCTTAAAATGTTGGGAAAGTGGTGAGACACATTATTTGAATACTGTCCAATAAGAAAGAAAAACTTTAATGCTCACTCCATTCAGGAAGTTGCTATAGTTGGACACATGGCGAGGACCATCTGAATAATTTACCAATAGGTTCCTATGATGTGTTAATAGAAATGAATTGGATAGAAAAACACAGAGTAATGATGAATTGTTTTGACAAAACCTTTATATGCATAGATGATACTGGAAACACAATTAAAGTGAAAGGAATTCCCATAAAAGTTACTCAGAAAGATCTCTACTCTACAAATGAAAATATTAGTACATAAAGGATGTAAATTATTTGTTGTTTATGTAATGGATGATAAATAAAATGAAAACAAACTTAAAATAGAAGACATACCTATCTTGAAGGATTTTAAAGACATCTTTCCAGAAGAAGTCCTTGGACTACCTCCAAAGAGAGACATAGACTTTATAATTGATCTGATACTCCAACCAGTACTGGAATCGAAAAATCCTTACGTAATTAACATAATAGAGCTTACAGAACTGAAATCACAATTATAAGAATTGATTGACAAAAAGGATATTCAACCCAGTGTTTCCCCTTGTGGAGCACCGATTTTTTTGTAAAGAAGAAAGGTGGAACCTTAAAATTATGCATAGACTATCAACAACTAAATAAAATGACTAAACAATCGATACCTGCTACCCCAGATATATGATCTATTTGATCAATTCTACGGGGAAACAAGCTTCTCTAAAATAGACTTAAGGAATGCATACCATCAGGTGTGGATCAAAGATGAAGACATCTTTAAAACCACTTTTAGGACTTGTTATGGTCACTATGAATTCGTTGTAATGCCTTTTGGGTTGAAAAATGCACCTGCAACATTCATGTGCTTAATGAATAGTATTATAAGTAACTATCTGGATAAATTTGTAGTTTTCTTCATCGACGACATATTGATTTACTCAAAGAATGAAAAAGAACATGAAAAAAATCTAAAGATAATTTTACAAGTATTAAGAAAACAACAATTGTATGCTAAGTTCAGTAAATGTGACTTATTTAAGGACATGATTCAATATCTAGGACACATGGTATCCAAGGATGGAATCTATGTTGACCCCAACAAAATTAAGGCTATCATTGAATTGCCAGTTCCTAAAAATGTAAACGATATAAGATCCTTCATGGGGATTACTAGTTATGATCGAAATTTCATCAAATGATTTTCTAAGATAGCCTACCCGATACCTTCACTTTAGAAGAAAGGTAAAAAGTTTAAGTTGAGTAAAAAGTGTATGCAAAGCTTTAATGAATTGAAACATATGTTAACTACTGCCCCTATCCTAAAAATTGCTGACCCTATTAAGGATTTCGTCGTATGCACTGGCACTTGTAAGGAAGAATTAGGCGAGGTATTAATACAAGAGAATTGTGTCGTGACTTATGAATCTAGAAAACTAAAATAACATGAAATAAATTACACAACGCGTGACTTAGAACTTGTTGCAATCATTCACGCATTAAATATGTAGCGACATTACCTCATCGAAAGGAAATTTCTACTAATGTCACATAACATAAGTTTAAAATATTTATTTGACCAACAAAATTTAAATGCTAGATAGGAAATATGGCTATCTTTATCAAGTGAATATAACTTATAAATAAAACACATAAATGGAAAAGAAAACAAATTTGCAGATACTTTGATTCGTCACGCAAATTTACTATTTGCAAGCAACAGTTATGAATCAGATCTGGAAAATCAGATCTTAAGTGCAAACAATTCTGATAAGGAATAACAAATTTTAAAAGAAAATACTGTTGAAAATGAAATGAACCAGATAAAAACATATTTTAGTCTAAATAGAAGAGGATTACTCTTTCATAAAAACAGGTTGTACATACCAAATACAGCAGAAATCAAATTAACAGACATGAATGGGTTACATAAACGACCTTATTCGGGACATCCTGGATACCATAAGATGATCACCATGATTAAAAAAATGACTTATTTTGGTCTAACATGAAGAAAGAGGTAGAAGAGTACTTAGCTCGCTGCATCTAATTCCAACAATTGAAGGAAAAACAACAACATCCAACGAGGTTATTGCAACCGCTACCCATTCCGGAATGGAAGTGGGAAATAATTACCATGGATTTTATAACAGACCTACATAAAAATTTCAGGCAACATGACTCAATCATGGTCACAGTCGATAAGTAAAGTAAATCAACTCATTTTATTCTTGTAAAATCTACCTATAAGGTTATTAGCATTCCATATATTTTTATGAAATAGATTTTCAGGTTATATGGTGTACCAAAGGCAATAATCTCAGATAGAGATGCAAAATTTACAGGAAACTGCTAGAAAACTTTGTTTAAAGGGTTAGTCACAAAATTGAACTTCAGTGCTTTGTATCAACTGCAAACAAATGGGTAGGCTGAAAGGGTAAACCAAGCCCTAGAATACATTCTAAGAATGTATGTAATGGAAAAACCATGTAAGTGGGAAGACTACCTACACTTAGTAGAATTTGCTTATAATAATAATTTTCAAGTATCAGCAGGTATGAGTCCTTTTGAAATTTTGTATGGACGCAAATGTAATACTCCAATTTCTTGAAGTAATCCAGTTTATAGGTTAATGTTAAGACCTGAATTGTTAAAGGATATGGAACTTACCATGAAATAGGTGCAACAAAACTTGAAGGCTTCCCAAGACAGGTAGAAAAGTTATGCTGACCTAAAAATAACTACTAGAGAGTTCCAGGTGGGTGAGCATGTGTACATAAAGGTAAACCCCAAGAAAACCTCTTTGATATTGGGAAAGTATTCAAAGTTTTCACCCATGTATTGCGGGCCATTTGAAATTTTGGCTAAAGTGGGACCAATTGCATACTAGTTATCCTTACCACCCACTGTTTAAGTACATAATGTTTTTCATGTTTCTATTTTAAAAAGATATAATCATGATGCTACTCATGTGATCAATTGGAATGTTATCCACGTGGAACCCGAAGGAGAGTTCCAAGTGGGACCATATCGTATTCTCGATAGGAGATAACCTTTACTTTGGAACCGTACCATTGAACAAGTCAAGGTGTAATGGAAGCACCTTAGTTCAAAAGAATCTACTTGGGAAATGGAAAGTATTATGCAAGGGCCATATCCAATTCTATTCCAAGATGAAGAAATGGAAGAATAAATCAGAAAGTTAGTAACACCAAGGATAGTGCTATCCTCTAAGGGGAGGTGTATGTAATGCACCTAAAACTAATAATTTATTACTAATTTCTGCTGATATATTTTATTTATTATTCTAAATATTTTTGACAGAAAGTCAAAAATAAAACAAATGTAATGAATTATTCTTTTATTAATAAAATATACTGAAGGGGACAAAATTGGAATAGTTGGTTGAGAGTGTTTGTTGACCCAAAAGAGGAAAATAAAAGTGGTTGTAGTTGCTAAGTGAGAACTCAAGCTGCAGGAGGCATCTTCCCCAAAATCAACTCACAACTCCTAGTTGAGTGCTAAAGAGCACGAGGCTCATAAATGACCAAGTCCTAGGAAAAATACTATATAATAGTATGTCCATTAGCAAGAAGGAGGCCAGCATTGGATGAGTATTGAATCTGATAATGTAAGAGATGGTGCATTAAGTGGATTTTGCTCTTGTGGTTCAGTGACCAAGCTCGAGGGTTTTGGAGCAAGTAATTTGGTTGTTCTAGGAGTTGGTTGGGAGGAACGACTATTCTATTTATGTTTTCCCAACAATGGTGCCAAGTTCTTATTCTATTTTCTAATTATAGTAGGATGTTTATTTTAAACGTCGATTTACATCTCTATTCAGAAGTAGAATTTTTTCATGCATTCTTATTGAACAATTATCTAGCATGTATTGATTCTAGATCTTGTTTATGTATCGATTCTAGATCCGTTTATGTCTTTTGTTTATACCTATTAATGATTAGATTTGATTAGTAAGGCTTCTTGGATCGGGCATCCATACCTAAGTTAAGGATTTCTAGATGATTTTGTCTAGTGTAGATTTTATTTATTTTCTTAAATGATAAAATATGTGTTAATTATTTATGTTCAACTATTTCTTATGTTGTAGATCTAATTAAATTATGATTAAAGTAGTTAAAGTAATGTTTCAAATACTAAAAAAATTACAGTCAGAACCTAAACAACAATCAAAATTACTGTACATGGAATGTATCCCCTATCGGGTTAAGCTACATAGTTATCATTTAAATTATTTCTTAAACCCCGATACCAAATCAAGACTGTTCAAATTGGGATCAAGGGAATCTAATTAAATAATATGAATATAATTTATTTATAGAAACTATCAAGATAGATACACAACACATTCATGAATTACAACATAGCTAACTGTTGGTTAAATAATTTTAATATCATACATACATACATACATACATACATACATATGTATGTATGTATGTATGTATGTATGTATGTATGTATGTATATATATGTATGTATATATATATATATATATATATATATATATATATATAAACTTTTATTCTGGAACCACACCATTGTACAAGTCAAGGTGTAATGGAAGCACCTTAGTTCGGAAGAATCTACTTGGGAATTGGAAAGTATTATGCAAGAGCCATATCCAATTATATTCCAAGATGAAGAAATGGAAGAATAAATGAAAAATTTAGTAACGCCGAGAACGGTGCTATCCTCTAAGAGGAGGTGTATGTAATGCACCTAAAACTAATAATTTATTATTAATTTCTACTGATATATTTTATTTATTATTCTAAATGTTTTTAACAGAAAGTCAAAAATAAAACAAATGTAATGAATTATTCTTTTATTAATAAAATATACTGAAGGGGACAAAAGTGGAATAGTTGGTTAAGAGTGTGTGTTGACCCAAAAGAGGAAAATAAAAGTGGTTGTAGCTGTTAAGTGAGAACTCAAGGTGCGGGAGGCATCTTCCCCAAAATCAAATCACAACTCCTAGTTGAGTGCTAAAGAGCATGAGGCTCATAAATTACCAAGTCCTAGGAAAAATACTATATAATAGTATGTCCATTAGCAAGAAGGAGGCCAGCATTGGATGAGTATTGAATATGATAATGTAAGAGATGGTGCATTAAGTGGATTTTGCTCTTGTGGTTCAGCGACCAAGATCGAGGGTTTTGGAGAAAGTAATTTGGTTGTTCTAGAAGTTGGTTGGGAGGAACGGCTATTCTATTTCTGTTTTCCCAACAGTGGTGCCAGGTTCTTATTCGATTTTCTAATTATAGTAGGATGTTTATTTTAAACCTCGATTTGCATCTCTATTCATAAGTAGAAATTTTTTATGCATTCTTATTGAACAATTATCTAGCATGGATCAATTCTAGATCTTGTTTATGTATCGATTCTAGATCTGTTTGTCTTTTTTATATACCTATGAATGATTAGATTTGATTAGTAAGGCTTCTTGAATCGGGCATCCATACCTAAGTTAAGGATTTCTAGATGATTTTGTCTAGTGTAGATTCTATTTCTTTTCTTAGATGATAAAATATGTGTGAATTATTTATGGTCAACTATTTCTTATGTCGTGGATCTAATTAAATTATGATTAAAGTAGTTAAAGTCATGTTTCAAATACTAAACAGTTTACAGTCAGAGCCTAAACATCAATCAAAATTACTGTACATGGGATGTATCCCCTAACATATCCAACAAATCTCTTCCAGATCTACAAATATCCTATAAAATTCATTAAAGCTAACAATCAATAACTGGACTTAAGTATCCATAGTAAATCCACATTACAGTTTTTAAATCAAGATGCCCAACAATTCGCAACAGTGAATCTTCCATTTCCAAAGACCAGTAATAAGCCCATCCAATATGGTAGCCGAGTATTAATAAAGTATAGTAACACGATTTAAAAAGAATCCAAACCAAATGCGTGCATTATATCCTTTAACCGTGATTTTAATGATAAACTTGCTCCACATAAATTGCAAGACCCTATGGGTCATAATAGATTTAAAAATTAAACAATAACAAGGTTAAAAGATTACAGTCTCGCAACCTTATGGCCGTAAGCTCATTCAGATGAAAATCATTGCATACGCAAGGAATAAATACAAGTATTCTTTTAAAAAAAATCAAGTATATAGTTAGCTAACATGATATACATAGAAACGCTTTAGATAAACCATCATACGGGTATTTAACCCAGGGCAACAATATTTTTAAAATATTACAGACTTCCTATTTAAAAGAACCTGTATATATTTAAGCAACGAATATTATCAAACTTACACATGGCAGTAAGACCATCGAAGGATGGAAACCATTGATTAAAAAAAATGAATATATAAGTATAGTTGTGGTTTAACTCGTGACAGAAATTTCACCGAAAATACAAAGACCATAATGGTCCTATCAACTCATTTATACCTTAACAATATCAAAAATGATATTCGCATACAGGGTGTGATTGTAAGACCATCCATGATGGCTTCCACCATCATTAACTAAACCCTAACCACTTTAATTTACAGAATGAGAGAAGTGGTGGTAATTCCATCTACGATGGCACCCACAACACTAACGCAACCTTTAAAACCAACTATAATGCACATAAAAATAGTGCAAAGCAGAGAGGTTGTAAAGCCCTATGTAAATCAGATTTTAAACCATAGGGGTTTAAAAAAAACTTTAAACTTTTCTTGCACAGAGCTAGAGTTTTTTCCCCCCTTGACTCTCGTTTCTCGGGAAAATAGTGCCTGCATCAAACCACGAAACATTTAGCAACTGTGGATAAAATTCCTTGAAATACAGAAAGAAACAAGAGCAATAGATTTTGTGCATTATTTACCTAGGAATTCAATACGTAGTCCTGGGATGAGGTGACCCTGTCTCCTTCATCTCCAGTGCTCCTAACATGCAATAAACTCATAGTCGCAGTAAAAAAAAAATTAAAAATATCACTGTAAGAAAGCTGAAATATTGAATTTTCTTACCGTGAATGTGTTGCAGAGAGGGGCAGGGGTCGGGTCCTCTAGGGATTCCCTTATCCCTCCTCTTCCTACACAAAAACCACCAAGAAGTATCAGTTATGGTAAAACCTTTTAAAAAACTTTCTAATAAAATATTGCAAGTTCATTAATCAAATTTTTACATGGTGAAGGGCAGCATCGAAGGTGGATTTGTTGGCCAAGGCTTTTGAAATCGAAACAACATGTTTCAAGGAGCCGTGGAAGCCATGGAAAATGTAGGAACACCTTGGGAAGAAACTATTCACAATGCCATCAAAACCGTAGCAATATTTTACACCATAAAACCCTAAGAAGTTTCCATTAACATAGCAGAGCGTCAACTCTCAATAATTTATAGAACAAACAAACCAAGAATGAGAGGTTCAGATGGGAAAAGAGGCACATTAAACCCTATCAATATATTTACATCATGTTGTACAAGTGGATGGTTGGGATGCACTCTCATGCCAACAGTTAAATCCTGACTGTATTGTCAACTCGCAACCAGGACAACACCTTTAAACCTTAAGTCAACCAATGTACAACCCTTTTCACCTTCATAACTCACGTCTAGTTATAAGGATGGCCTTTAATCATTGCATCGAGCCTTTGTTTCAAACTATGGTATATTCCTATATCACATTTAAACCTTTTCCATTTATACATACAACCATATAAATCAAACGACCATTATATTAACCTTTCAAATCATGGCATAACACCATGTCCAATAATCAAACATTGCCATACACCATTCGCGCCATAGGACCAAGATACTTTTCTAATGTTATATTATCCATTACGCCTTAGGACTATGGTGATCCTTATACTCCTCACAAACATATTGCTTTTTCAATGTGGGATCAAGACTATGGTCTAGTCTCCCAATCCTTGGGGCTAATTAAGGCCCCAGTAAAACATTCCAAACAAACCAAAGCAAATTTAAACATCACCTTCGGGTGTGGCTATACGCAGCAGTTAAAACTCTTCTATTATCGCAGCTAGCGAAACCTGACATAGGAAGCATAATCATGTAAGTAACTTTACATAACATCACTAATTAAACTCACAAGTAATAATGCTTGTTAGATTTGTATGAAGGGTTCTAGTTAAATGTGTGTACAAAATTTCTTTTTATTTACGATTTTTTCGCTGTGTAACATTATGTATTAACCTCTATAAAATATTTAAAAACACATTATATTATATTATCAAATAAATAAAAATATATTAAACATTATTTAGAAATTTTAATATATTATCGTAATAATTTAAAATTTTAGTAAGTGGAAATTTCAATAAGTATTGTCTTTTTTATTTTTATATAATTTTTTACTCATTTTCATATATAAGATATATATAATGTAAACCAAGTATTATCCTTCTTGAGGTTTGATAAACCAAAATTGGTGTCAGTAGAAGTTAATCATCATCATCATTAATCATTTCATTAATACATCTTAAATCAATTTTTATATATATTCTAATTTGATTACTAAAAGATTGTAATCAATATATACTATTTTTAATTTAATAATTATTATATTTTAATCATCTTATATATGATTTCTAATCTAATTAATAATAATAAATAAATAGTTGAAATATATATAGCTTATTATATTTGAATTGATATTAATAGTTTTAATTTATTTAGTAAAAATATATTTTATTTATGTGATATTATTTAATTTGAGTTGATATTAATTATGTCTATATTTGTAGTATTTTCTTTCTTTATTATAATAGATGGTTTTTACCAACCAATTAAACTTATTATTTATAAATTTAATTAGCATGTTAATTATACAACAATTATTTAATGCATTGAATGTTTATTAACTATTATAGCATAAGTATAATAAATATTTAGATATAAATATAAATGTATTTGACCCTAATCTTTTTATAACTAAGATAAAGGTCTCATTTTACCTCTAAGCAATTTGTAAAGCACACTACAATTTGATTATCAAGCAATATGACTCCATTTTTAATGTTTAAGTTCAATGAGCTTTTATTCTATGTTTTTATTGTATTTTTAACTTATATTCTACTTTATACATAAATTTGTATTGACTTGTATATTTTTTTTTGTACTAGGGGAAGCAGGAAACCCTAAATGCATTCATATAACCCCAAGCATGGAGCACATGTAAATTTGAGGGATTTGAACACCAAACTTTCAATTCAAAACTTGTCCTAACACATCCATTTACCACTTAATATGCGCCCAACATGTTTACTTAATTATTGTTAGGATATTTAGACACTTAGGAGTTAGTTAAGATCAATTTGTGTAATATATACGTTAGGTAAAAGTGTGTTTCATTAGTATGCATTTGTAAATATTCTAATTGGACGGTCATGATATGTTCTAGACATAGAGTGATCTGACGGTTCAACTTCTCTTAGATCATACCTACCATTGATATGTGGTTTAATACTCGATTGGTTTATGATCTCTATTTAAAAAGCATAGAGGGTCCTTGGCTTCTTGATCGATTATGAGAAGTTCATGTAACTTTCTTTCTTTTGCATAATAAATTGCTCCAAGTAGCTATTTGGTTGGAGCCGTGGACCATTTTCCTCTCGAGGATTTTAACCACATGACAAACATCGATGTGTTTATCTGTGATCTATTTGTTTGAAGTGGTTGCTCAAGGTGCTTGGTCTTTTCGGAGTACCTTGTGTACTTGAACATGGTATCATAGCTTTTATGAAGAGCCGCTTTCGGTTTTGATCTAGATCTGGAACCGGTGTTGCCGAAACTTTGAAAGGGTTTCTAGCTCTAGATTTTCTATGAATTTTTGGCTTTTGGGAGCTAATCCATTGTGTCCAAAGCATCCTTTCCATTGGGAAATAGTTTTCGTTTCATCAAAAACGGTTTTCGTTTGTTCCAGAAACACTCATTTCGACAAATTTGAAGGTATAATGTTACAATGACGGATTTGTTTTTTTTAATCTCTCATATATTATCAGTTTTATTATTAGATCTTTTTTATTTGAGTCTTGGACTGTTGCCTTCCTTGACTGCATATGCTCTTTTCCATTCACCTTACGCGATCGCGGCGGATCAGAAACAGTGAGGGAAAGTTTTTTTCTTGTCTTCTCGGCTACGTATGCTCTTTGATGTGCACCTTGTGTGATCACAGCAAATCAGAAACAGTGAGAAAACTTGAAAATGTACACTTTTTGGGTAAGCTAACCAATATCTAACCCCATTGTGTGGAAAAAGTTTTTGTTGTTTTTGTTTTTCGTTTTTTTTTTGTGATTTGCAGAAAAAAAGGGAAGCAGGGAAAACGAGAGAGAAGAGTTAAAAAAAAGCCATCTTCCTCTTTCCATTCTTTTACGTACCTTTTAAACTTAACTCACTTGGTCCAAATTTGTTTTATTCCTTAATAGGTCTTGAGTTCAAGTCTTATTAAGCTACTTTTTAGTGCGTGCAATTTCTATTTTCAAGTTACTTTATTGTAAAAGTGCATATTACATAAATAAAATAAAATAAAAAGTGGGTCACTTAAGTCTTTTAATTTATTGCCGCACTATTTGAAAGTAACATTATTGAAAAAGTGAACCTCACTTATTCTACAAAAGTGATTCACTTCAAAGCAACTTTATTGTAAAGTGATTATCAAAGTTTGATCTTAGGAAGAGGGGGGTTCTTTTTTTGGTCAAGTTAATATCTGCCACGTCACTATTGGGGACATCTTCAACCTTTTCTTTAATCAAGCATAACTTCATCATCCAGAATTAGTTTTCAGTGCCATTTTTTTTAAATCGCATATTTTTTCGAGTTCTTTGCAACCAGACAATTAGTTTCTATTTTTTTAGCCATTATTTTACAGTATGGCTGCCCCTTGTGATATTATACTTACAAGTTCTAACTATTTATCATGGAAATATCATATGGAGTATGTTCTACAAAGTAGGGGATTTTTTAAGATAACCTCAGGGAAAGAAACAGAACCCACTGAAGATGATAAGAAAATTAAATGGGCAAATAGATGTGATGAAGCTCGTGGATTGATTGGGATGTCAATCTCTACTGATTTGCGATTCCACATATCTAGAATTGATGAACCTAATAAATCTTGGGAAAAGTTGGAATTTTTGTTTGGTAAACACAATGAAATTCGGGGTCATCAACTTGAGAATGAGTTGTTTTCCTTGAATCCAAATGATTTTTCATGCATTCAAGACTATTTATCTAAGTATAAAACTCTTAGACTCTTATATGCAGAATGCAAGATTAAGAAAAGAGACAAACAATGTATTTATCGTATTCTTTTCAAACTTGGACCTGTATATTCTGTTTTTTTATCTACATTCTACTCCATGAAAAAATCCTTAACTGCAGCTAGCTATCAAGAGCCTAGTCTTGAATCCTTTTGTGATTCCTTAATTAGAGAGCAAGATAAGCTCATTCATCTTGGAATAATTAACAATGCAGATACATCTGGAAAAGCCTTATTGTCCCAACAAAAAGAAAAGTCCAAGCCTCCCAAGAAATAGAATTCTCTCAATAATAAGACAAATAACAAGGGTCCCAAACCCTCTCAGTTAGCTCCTTCCTTAAAACATGGCAAAGGATCCAAGCCAAAAGGAAAGAAGACTAAGCGTCATTGCAATTTTTGTGGGAAAGATAATAATGATGAATCTAAGTGTTTCAAAAAGATAGCATCCTTGGAAGTAGCAATGAAGAAGCACCACATCAGCCTAGATTCGTCTTCAGAATCTAACTCTCATGGACATGCACTTTGTGCTTCTGGTTACTCTTATACTGCATGTTCTTCTTCTACTTCAAATGAATGGCTCATTGATTTTGCAGCATCTTATCATATGGCTAAGGATCAAGCCATCTTTTCTACTATGCATGAATGTAACACCAAACAAATATTTGTTGGTGATGATAGATCTCTAAGTGTTGTAGGATCTGGAACAGTTCCTGTAGAAAATGGTCATTTCAGTGATGTACTATGTGTTCCAAAAATTTCCTGCAATCTGTTATCAATTTATCAAATTACTCACTCGAGTGAAGGTAAAACTGTGACGTTTACACCTCACCAAGTCATAATCAGGGATTTTAAAAATCCTCAAAATGTCCTTGCTACTGGAACGGTTGATGATATTACCAGGTTGTACAAATTTAACAACTTTGGGTCATCACCTTTTCCTTCAGTTTTTGTTGCTCATAGTGATAACTTGAGCAAACTTTGGCATGAGCGATTTGGTCACTTAAATTATTGCTCATTGCAACAACTTTGTAAAGACAATATGGTGACTGGTATTCCGATGGTATCTTGCAAGGATGGTGTTTGTTCCGGTTGTGTACTCAGAAAACATCATTGGGACAGTTTTGACAAACTTGCCTCTTGGCACGCCTCGGTTCCTTTGGAGCTTTTGCATAATTACTTGTGTGGTCCTCTTCCATCTGCATCCTTTTTTGGTTTCAAATATTTCTTAACTTTCATTGATGGCTACTCTATATGCACTTGGGTTTACTTCCTAAAACTTAAGAGCGAAGTATTTAACATGTTCTTGGCCTACAAGGCCCTTGTTGAAAAACAATCTGGTCATCAAATTATTAAGTTAAGATCTGGCAATGGAGGAGAATATGTTAACAACAAGTTCACTACTTTTTGCACTGAACAAGGAATCCAACAACAGCACACTGTTCCATATACACCACAACCAAATGGTGTAGCTAAAAGGAAGAACCACACTTTAAAAGAAATGGCTAAGTGTATGATCCAATCTAAGGGACTAAGTCTTCAATATTGGGCTGAGGCCATAAATTGTGCAAATTACATAGTTAATCGCACACCCACTAAATTTTTACAAGGTATAACACTGGAATAAGCATGGATTAAAATTAAACTAGATGTAATTCACTTTCGTGTGTTTGGTTGTGAAGCATGGGCTCACATTCCGGATGAAAAATGGAAATCATTGCAGCCTAAAAGTGAAAAGTGCATATTTGTTGGATCTTCTGAAGATGTAAAAGGTTATAGACTTCTTCAGCCCCATTCACATGATATAATCATTATAAGATATGTTAAATTTGATTAAAATATCTTGGCCTGCGAGCCTAACTTGGAAGGTGTGCCATCTTTGGCCTGCGATCCTGATTCGGCGATTGTGCCTTCTTCTTATTCTTCCAACTTCCTTGACAGGTTTCCAACTCCAGTTTCTGATGATAACAGTGAGGATGAAAATCCACCTCCGCCTGCTCATGTTCCTCCAATTGCACCATCACTAATACTTCCTCGATGGGTCCGTTCAACATGTGAAGCAGTTGGTGATCTTGCCGGTGATCCTAGAGATCAACGTCGAACACGTTCTCAGTTTCAGCAAGCCTCTTCTCTTTTGGCTCAAGTATCTGAGAATCATGATCCAGAAACTTTTGCAGAAGCTTCAAGAAATCCAGATTGGAATGCAGCTATGGATGAAGAATATCATTCCTTAATGGAAAACGATACTTGGGATCTTGTTCCTCTTCCAAAAGGAAGAAAACTTGTCAGATGTAAATGGGTCTACAGAACTAAGTATGCATCAAATGGAAGTGTTGAAAGACGTAAGGAAAGTTTAGTTTCCAAAGGTTTTTCCCAAGTTGAAGGGATTGACTACAATGAAACCTTTGCTCCTGTGGCAAAAATGAATTCCATCTGCCTTGTTCTTTCTCTTGCAGCCTTACATAACTGGGAATTCCATCAAATGGATGTCAAGTCTACCTTCTTACATGGTGATTTACATGAGGAAATTTACATGGAACAACCTCCTGGATATGTTCAAGATAACTCTAGCCTTATCTGTCTCCTTAAGAAATCCTTATATGGCCTTAAGCAAGATCCTAGAGCTTGGTATGCCAAAATGGATAACTTTCTCCTTGACACTAGTTTTTCTAGATGCCATTCTAACCCCAATGTCTATACCAAGAAAGTAGGAAACCATCTCATCATACTTGTTCTTTATGTTGATGATCTTATCCTTATTGGTAGTGACCCTAAACTTATAACCCATTTGAAATCCAATCTTAAGCAAAATTTTGAAATGTCAAACTTAGGACATTTGCATTATTTTCTTGGTCTCCAAGTCTTGCAAACCAAAGAAGGAATCTTTCTTTCCCAGTCTAAGTATGCTTGTGACCTTCTTCGTCGCTTCCACATGGAAGATTGTAAACCATCCCCTTCTCCCTTCCAATATGGAGTCAAACTTTCTGCCACTTGTAATTCCCCTGAAGTAGATGCCACCTTGTATCGTCAGCTTGTTGGTAGTCTTTTATACTTGACTCATTCCCATCCTGACCTTTCCTTTGCCATTGGTCGTGTTGCCCGTTATATGCAAACTCCTCATGAAAGTTACTAGAAAGCAACAAAAAGAATACTTCGATATATTTGAGGTACAATTCAGTTTGGGATTAATTACTATACAGGGGGGAAACCTTTGTTGGTTGGTTTCACTGATTCAGATTGGGCCGACGATCCTGATGATCGATAGTCTACTGCAGGTTATGTTTTCAGTCTGGGATCTGGACCTATCACTTGGGCTTGTAAGAAACAACAATAACTTGCTCTTTCTTCAGCAGAAGCATAATATCGAGCCGTAGTTAATGCTAGTCAGGAAGCTTTATGGCTTCGACATATCCTTCTAGAGTTTGGATTCGAGCAGCAGCAGCCTACTCCACTTTGATGCGACAATCAAAGTGCCATTAAGCTTGCTAAAGATCTAGTTCTACATAAACGCAACAAATACATTGAGCTACACATGCACTTCATCAGAAATCTTGTTCATGATAGTGTTATTGAAGTTCTATATTTCCCTACAGATGATCAAGTTGCAGACATCTTCACCAAGTCTCTTACAGAAGCGAAGTTTTCTAAAATTCGGTCTATGTTAGGAGTTCAGGAATGTGTCCTTAAGGGGGCATAGGCTCTAATGCCTCCTTCCTTTTTCTAATAGTGTCACTTTTGTAAATCCTTCAATCCTATCCCAAGTTGTTCTTAGGGGGGGATGTTAGGATATTTAGACACTTAGGAGTTAGTTAAGATCAACTTGTGTAATATATTTGTTAGGTAAAAGTGTGTTTCTTTAGTATGCATTAGTATGCATTTGTAAATATTCTAATCCGATGGTCACGATATGTTATAGACATAGAGTGATCTGACGGTTCAACTTCTCTTAGATCATACCTACCATTTATCCGTGGCTTAACCCCCAATTGGTCTATGATCTCTATTTGAAGAACATAGAGGGTCCTTGGCTTGTTGATCGATTATGAGAAGCTCATGTAACTTTCTTTCTTTTGCATAATAAATTGCTCCAAGTAGCTATTTAGCTGGGGCCGTGGATTGTTTCCCTCTCGAAGGTTTTAACCACGTAACAAGCATTGGTGTGTTGATTTGTGATCTATTTGCGTGAAGCGATTACTCAAGGTGTTCGGTCTTTTGGGAGTACCTTGTCTACCCAAACAATTATGTCTTACTTTATATATATATATATAATCCTTAGTCTTATTCTCTTTGGAATATTCTTTACCATCTGAATTTTTCTATAGTGTTGAAATTTTGTATTTTGATAAATTTTCTAATCCCTTTTTATTTGACAATTTCAAAAAATTATTGGAATATTCACATATTGAACTCCGCATTTTTAAATAGAAAAACTTCCCCATATATATTTATCTCATATCCTCTAACTTATATGATTTAACCATTTTCCTTGACTAAACACTGTTTTTTTTAATTTCAATCTATTTTTAAACATGTGAACAATTCATTCCTCAATGGATATGAACATCTCTAACTTGGAATTATGGGCAACAACTAATTTCCAATTATTTTCGTAAAAAAATTGAAGAAATTCTTCAAGTTATCAATCATCAATACACCAATTTTACCTTCTTGATTTTTCAAATAAATCAAATCATTACTATAGCAATAATACAACGCTTGTACTATTTCCACTAATTGAATTTATTTGTATTTCAACTAATTCAATTTCTTTTAAGAGGCGGGTACTTAGGAGCCCACTTGCTAATTCCACTTGTTTTCATTTGAAAGTGACTTTAAAACAATTCCAAGGCTTGATTAATGAATGGTTGGTAAACTTTTTCCTAAGTAACATTTTTGTTTGGGGATATTTGTCATGTGATGTATGAGGCGGGTACTTAGGAGCCCACTTGCTAATTCCACTTGTTTTCATTTGAAAATGACTTTAAAACAATTCGAGGGCTTGATTAATGAATGGTTGGTAAACTTTTTTCCGAAGTAACATTTTTCTTTGGGGATATTTGGAATAATATATTGGTTTAATATTTTAAATAATTATTAGGTATGCATGGTTTTGTATTTCAAATTATTTAAATTGCATTATAAAAGGATATAAAAGGATTTGCTTTGAAGAAGATTTAAAAATAAATTAATTAATGTTATTAAAGGGAAACATTTTCGTGTGTAGATAATTCAATTTTGGATATAAGATTCAAAAATAAACAAATTAATGTTATTAGATGGAAACATTTTCTTATGTGTAGATAATTTAATTTTGGATGTCATTGATTTGAAAAGTGTAAGTTGTAATTATCTAATTGAAATTGTTTAAATAATTATTAGGTATGCATGGTTTTGTATTTCAAATTATTTAAATTGCATTATAAAAGGATTTGCTTTGAAGAAGATTTAAAAATAAATAAATTAATGTTCTTGAATGGAAACATTTTCGTGTGTGTAGATAATTCAATTTTGGATATAAGATTAAAAAATAAATAAATTAATGTTATTAGATGGAAACATTTTCTTATGTGTAGATAATTTAATTTTGGATGTCATTGATTTGAAAAGTGTAAGTTGTAATTATCTAATTGAAATTGTTTTATGATATTTCCAGTTTGGATAATAAGGATTATTAGGACTTTAAAATTACTTCTTAAGTTAAAGACTTAAAGTTATTTTTTGAGGTAAGTCTTCAAGTTATTATTTACTTTGGAGATGTTATCTTATTAATTATTAATCGTTGGGAAATATTTTTATAACAATTATTTTTCAAGACTTGAAATCTATTATAACCAGGCAAATCTAGGTTATTACCTTCTTGTACCACCAAGCATTAATGAGCTAGAGTGATTGTAATCATTGGGCATAATGTTCTTGGTTAACTTCTTCATTTTGTTAGACCCCTGTACACTTGTGGGGCTAGTTGTTTTTTGTCTTAGGTGGATTTAGAGTGATTTGGGTGGATTAAGAGTGACTTGGTCACTCTATTGGTAGACTTTTATTTTTTTTATGATGTGGATTCTCTTTGTGAATGATTAATAATTAAATAACGCATAATACTAATAACAAGAGAAGCATCATCTTCTCCACATCTAAGTATAATCCATAAGCTTAATATTGTTTATTATATGTTTTAAATGGATTAAATTTCTATGATTTGATGATTTCTAATGTATTTTCATCATTGTAGAACATTTCACAAAGTAATTTGATGTTTATCTTGGAATGTGTATTTGCAATGAAGATTTAAGGGGTTGCTTTGGTAAAAAAAACTTGTAATGAAGAGCTCTAGCATGTAATGCTTTCAAAACAGGAGCATGCCCTCTTGTATAGAGTTGGTTAGATGCCTTTCGAGACTAAGAGTGTATTGGGGTTGCTTCTAGATAGCTGGATGCCCCATACCACCACAATTGTATGCGCGGGTTCCTTTTTTATTATACTTACATCTAGAGTTGCTTTGTATCCTATGCTTTGGGACCCATCTTCCTCTCTCTCAATTTGAGATGGTAATGATAAGTTTTTATTCTAATTTTGATGCACAATGTCAAATCTCATGGGATGCTAATAGTATATATGCTTAATTCATGTTCATAATTCTATTTTAATTTCATAAAGTGATAGCTTTGTTGTTGCAAATTTATGATATTATTCATATGATTTATGATGAATGCTATCATTTTATTAATAACATAACAATTATACTAAACCTAATTGTGTTTATCATTATCTCAATATCTTTTAGAACCACTTTTGAAAATCTAGTGTGAGGTGTATACTTGGGGTTGTTATACAAATCTAAGCAAAAGCCTTGCCATGCTCTCCTCCTTGGATAATTAGAGGAAATTTAGATGGAAAATGGGCCTCCTAAGGAAAATGATAAAAAAAATGCCATGTAGCAATTTTTTATACTATTTCACTTTTATTCAAGCTTCCTAGGGTTATTTCACTTTTATCAAAGCTACCTTAAATATATATTTTATATTAAAAACAATTTATAGTTTGATGTAGTGTTTTCACCCAAACAAGGAAATAAAATTAAATACAAAATTCAATCTTGACTCAATTTTTCATAGTGTATATTATTATTATTATTATTATTATTATTATTATTATTATTATTATTATTATTATTATTATATATTAATTATAATATAATAATATTATATATTAATATTAGTTATGATATTAGTTAAAAGTTATTGGACTCAACTTTTGAGGTTTATTATAAAATATTAATTATAATATACTATTATTATATATTAGTTTTAATATTAATTAGTATTACTCGTATATATTGGTCATGTATTATCTAAAAGATGGATGGGTATATTAGTTATGATGGATGGGTATATTAGTTATGATGGATGGGTGTATTAGTTATGATATTAGTTAAAAGTGTTTACACCCAACTTTTAATGACAATTATTATGAAATATTAGATACTATGAATTACTATTACTATTATATATTATATATTGGGTCACAACAGGATTTGAACCCAAAATCCGATGACAAAATCCGACGACAAAATACGACAACATCCAACGTAAAGTACATCTTTGTCGGTTTGCAATGATGAAAAGTATTGTACCTTCCGATTTCTTTAAGTATCGTTGAATTTCTGACGTCCTTAGCGTAGGTTTTTTACGACACTTTGCAAAACTATGTCGTCGGATTTGCAACGACAATGTGTTGAATTTGCGACGACACTTGGAGGACTACTCATCAGATATCCGACAATAGTGTGTATAATTTTTTATGACACTTGGAGGATGAGTCGTCGTATTTTCGACATCATTGGGCTATTTTGGAAACAATATAAGGACGTATTTCAAACAATTTAAACCCATATTTCCAATGGTAACTAGGTTCATATCGTCGGATATTCGATGACTGACGAATTATAAATATAAACATGTTTAAACATTCTGACATGTTTTCTCAAGAAGCGATGGACGATTTGCGAAAATTATTTATTCCTCGACGGACGGTTTGATTGTTCAACAGAAAGTTTGTGAAAATTATTTTTTCCTTTGACAGACGGTTTGAAGAAATTATTTATTCCTCGATGGACGGTTTGAGTAATTGTTCGACAAACGGTTTGTGGAAATTATTTATTCCTTCGACAGACAGTTTGCGGGAATTTTTTTCTTATTCGACAAACCTCTGTTTGAGAAAATTGTGATGCATGGAACTTGATTTTTTAATATTTTCGATAGTACTCATTCACGAAGTTTGTGACAAAATATCAAATAGAAATATTCATGATCCAAACGAACATAATCAACAATTGCTTGCTAGACTATGGGATACAGTGAAACGAAGAGGTGATGGAAAATGTTATTGTCCATGTACTCAATGCACTGGATTTAAGAGGAGAAGAATATTGATTTCAACAGCCACAAAACATTGCAGGGAACATGGACACGTTGAGGGGGGGAATGAATATCATCCATTTCTAGGTTTAGCATTATAAAGTTTTTTATATTCTTTGCTTTGGTAAATTTATGTGTTATTTTAATATTTCCTATATTAAATTATATATATTGATTTTTTCATGTATTTATACAGGAAAGAAACCCTACGGTATATCGTCCAAAGGCAGTGATCTCAGAACAAGTTCCGTATCAGGATCATGGAGCATCTATGTTTAATGGAGAACAAGTGAATTATCATATTGAACAAGATGATTATGCTGATAGCGTAGTTGAATATGATGGTACAAATACATTGATCCATGATTCATTTAATGTTAGAATGGATGATGAAGGTGGCGATGATAATGAAAATATTGATGACTTTGATGATGTTCATGATATACCTCTTCTCGATAAGGGAAATGAACCCCTTTATGAAGGCTCCAGAACAAGTCTTATCTCTATTGTATTGTTGATAATGAACTTGAAGGTTATGAATGGTATTTCAAACATATCGATCACATGGATGCCAAGGTATGTAAAATAATCCATCACATATATACCATCGTCATAAATTTTATATGTATTCCTCTAATAATTGTATTGTTAACTCATTATTGATCATCACACGGATGAAGTGTGTTTCGTTAATATTATTTATTTTTACATTAACTATATTTTTTTATGTAGCTTGATAGCTTAATTTTTGTTACCACCATGAAATATTTTACCTCGCATATATCGAGATTTATCTTCCATCGTGAAAGAGATTGGAATGCATTATCAATCAATTCATGCATGCCCTGATGACATGTTATATATTATAATCATCATGAATTTGCAACAAAATGTCTGGAATGTCATATAGGTAGATATCGAATAGATCAAGTAACAAAAAAGGCGCCTCACAAGGTTATTCATTATATTCTCATCATTCCACATTTGTAACGACTATCCAGGTGCAATAACATAGCGTAATTTATGGATTACCATGCCAGGAACAGAATTCAAGATGATGTTATTCAAATTCCTGCATATGGTTCTGCTTTTAGGGATATGGAGGAAAAATGGCCTCACTTTAAGAAGAACCACATAATCTTAGGATTTATTTGGCAGCAGATGGTGTTAATCCATTTTCACAGATGAAATCCATTTACACGGTGTGGCCTATTTTTGTTATCAACAATAACATTCCTCCATGGTTGTCAATAAAGAGGGAGCACATAATGTTGTTGATGATTATTCCAGGTATTTTATGTCTACAATTGTTTTACTTCTAATGTAGTTGTGGCATATCATTTGTCATATTATGTTTCCTAATTTCATTTTCATATTTTTTATTTTAATCTTGTGCATGGTTTATATATCTTAATGGTTCTCATAATTATATATTTTAAATGTACCTCAAATCAATCAGGTAAGTTCCAAGTCAAAGATATGAATGTATATATCGAACCTCTTATAGATGAGCTACTGAAGTTATGGAATGGAATCACTATGTATGACGTATCTAGACCAATATAGCAAAGGCAATTTCAATTCCATGCAATGGTTATATGGACAATACATGATGCCCCTGAGTTAACCCAATTTTGTGGTTCGTATTTTTAAGCTCCACTTAAATTGCATTTAATTATATGAAGTAGTTAATATAGTTAATATATAATTATAATTGACATAGACATTCCATATCTATATTGTAGGTTTTTAGATAAAGGGTAGATTTGCATGTCCAGTTTTTGGTCCTAAGATAAAATTTCATCGCTCAAAAAGCTTAAGAAAGGAGGTGTTTGATGAGAATAGGCATTTCCTCTCTAATAATCACAAGTATAGAACAAGAAAAAAAAATATTTTCAATGGGAAGCAGGAGACTGCATTAAAACCATGGAGAATGACACCTCACCTTTAGAGCATGCAATACAATAGAAATCGTCATCATGGTACATATGGATCATCGTATATGAATTGTTATGTATTTTAATTTTTATTGTGAGTTGTTTACTGTAGTGGCCATTATTGATTTATGATGTAATTTATTTATAAACTAATATTCATGATGTCCATCGTGATCATGAAGGCATTAATGGGATTCCACGAGGAATGAAAAGTTATCCTATACAATTTAGTAGGTTTCCTACTATGAGAACCTACAAATTGCTCATTTGTTTGATACAATGCATATTGGAAAGAATGTGACTAAAACTTTATGGCAACTACTGGAGCTAAGGAGGGAGAAAGATAAAATCGTGAAAGCCTGCAAATACATTCAAGAAGGAAACCATGCAATGAAAGACATCATCCAATTTCATAGCAATAGAGACCAAGTTAATATAAACTCAATTCCATGGATTTTTACGGAGCAGCAAAGTAATGTTGTCAAAGAAGTAATGTGGAAAATTAAATTTCCCACTGGATTTTGTGCGAACTTGAAGAATATCATAACAAAAAAGGTGATTTTGCAGGGGTCAAAACAAATGGTTGGCGTGTCTTCATCAAGGTAATTATTATTGTTATGTCCATATAATTTACTTATTTTTCATTTTATTGCATAAATTTTTTTTCTTGTTTGTATACTCTTTGATTAATTAATGCCATGGTTTGTATATTGATACAGTATGTTCTACCTCTCTCTCTCATGGCCAACTTTGACAATAATGTCAAACAAGTTATATATAATCTTGGTAAATACATGAGGTAACTAGCGATTTGTGTCTTGTGCTTAGTGTTTCTTTAATTCTTCATATAATTTATATTTGTTTCTTGTGCACTATTTCATCATGTGTAATTTAATGTTTTTTTTGTTAAATATCATTATTGGTTTGCATCACTTGTAGATGCTCGACATCTAAAGAAATCCATAAAGAATATTTAAAGTATTGGAGGAGAGAAAGTCCCTGTCTCATGTGTGAAATGCAGAAGCATCTACCTTCGGCATTTTTCAATGCACAGGAACACTACCTCATACACCAAGTTGAGGAGATTGAGTTTTGTGGACCTGTGCACTTAAGGTCCATGTGGATGGTTGAGAGGAACTTGAAATTTATGAAGGGTTTGGTGAGACAAAGAGAACATGTTGAGGGTTCTATGATGGAAGGATATAAAGTATACCAAAACATGTTGTATGTTAGTGAATATCTTCCTATTTTAGCGTCAAAGCTCAATTTATGTCGCATTTGTGATCCGGAATCCAATAAAAAATTTGAAGGGGAGCAACTGAAGGGGAGAGGTAGATAGAGGAAGGTGAAAGATAATTATTAGCTAGTGGATGTTTATTATATCATTCATATTCTAATTTCATTTTCTAGGTATTGAATCAATTAAGAGCATATACTTTGTTGAGAAAATTTACATTTGTCTTTCATTTAAATTATTATTTTCATCAAGCAGTTGGTCAAGAATGGGATGCAATTCATTTATACATCGCAAACAATATTGACTGGATGAAGGTATGGATTTAACGATGTGAACAGTCGGGTCATGGAATATCATGGGAAGGTGTGGCTTCATTGGTAAAAGCAACACATCGCAATGGAGATAGAAATCTTACAGAAAGGGAAATCGATTTAGCATATGGTTTAAAAGATAAAATGGCAAGCATATTAATTAATCACTAAAAATATTTTATTTTTCAAATTACATTTTGATGTACATGTTATTTTCCATGTATTGTTGCATAACTATTGAATCGTTGTGTAATTTTTTCGTATATTGCTTGTTGCAAGTAAAACACCATAAGGCTATGGTCTGTAATGGTTGTAGATATCGCATCAAAAAATTGGGTGAAATAAAGAAAACATCAAATTGTGGGATATCTGCAGTATTTGAGGTGACCAATGTTTCATCTAGAAGTGACAGACATCTAGAACTCTCAAAAAATCAATACTATGGGTATTTGGAAGATATTCTAGAGTGTGACTTTAAATCCTTCAAGGTAGTTCTATTCGTTGTCACATGGTACAGGTTACAATTGAATCAACGTGATCCTGATATAACTATTATTGAACGTGATAATGGATTTACCATGGTAAATACAAGGTTGTTTGACCCAGGAACAGAGCTCTATGTTCTTCCAAGCCAATGTGAACAAGTATTTTACTCGGGGGTTCCAGGTAAAGTGGGTTTTTCATTTGTTGTGAGACACGATCCAAGGGGAAGGGCGGTAAAGTATAACCTAGACGATGGTAATGAAGAGGGTTCTCTAGAAGAATAAGATGATGATGAAGAGCATGA
>LPNX011105618.1:263082-265160 GCA_001517045.1 Pseudotsuga menziesii
GATCTATTTTCTCACAAAACTTTGTTTTATTTATTAAGTGAAGTGTATCCATATTAACATAATAACTATATGTAATGTTTCCATACTATGTTTATTATTTTGATAGTAATATACACTTCTATTTGTAATTTTCTTTAAAATCTTGGGTCAGTTTTTAGAATATTTTATGTTAGCTATGCAATGTTGCTTTATGCAAAATGTGAGAAAATTAAATACATTGGATTTTCAGTTGTAATTACACGTTAAATTTGAAAATTTAAATTGAAATTGAATTGCAATGTTAAATGGTAATTAAATTCTAATATGTAGACTGTAATGTAATTGTAATTTAAATTTTAAATTGTAATGATGTTGACGATGATGACGATGATGATGATGATGGTAATTGCAATGATGACTGTAATGATGTTGACGACCATGAAGATGAAGATGAAGATGGTGATGATGACCATGATGATGAAGATGATGATGATGATGATGATGACGATGATGATGTGAATGATGATGATGGTGATGGAAATGATGGTGATGGCAATGATGATGATGGAAATGATGATCATGATGATGAAGATGGAATGATGATGATGACGATGATGATGATGACGATGATGATGATGATGATGATGAGGGTCATGATGATGAAGACGATGATGATGAAGATGACGATGAAGATGACGATGATGATGATGATGATGATGATGAAGACGATGATGATGATGATGATGACGATGATGATGAGGGTCATGATGATGAAGATGATGATGATGACAACGACGATGAAGACGAAGACGATGATGATGATGATGATGATATTCATCATGATGACAATGGCAATGATGAAGATCATGGTGATCATGGTGATCATCAGCATTGCCATCATCATCACCATCATCATCACCGTCATTATCGCCATTACCATCATCATCATCATCATGACGATGATGATGAGGGTCATGATGGTGAAGATGATGACGATGACGATGATGATGATGATGATGATGACGATGATGATGAGGGTGATAATGATGAAGACGATGACGATGATGATGATGATAATGGAAATGATGATGATGATGACAATGATGATGAAGGTGACGACAACGATGATGACGACGACGATGATGATCTTAATTGTGATGATGATGGAAATAATGATGATGATGATGATGACGATGATCATGATGATGAGGATAATGATGATGAAGACGATGATGATCAACATGATGAAGAAGATGGCGATGATGGTGATGATGGTTATGATGATGATCATGATGATGAATATGATGATGATCAACATGATGAAAATGATGAAGATGATGGTGATTATGGTTATCATCATCATTTCCATCATCATCACCATCATCATCACCATCATCATCGCCATCATCATCATCATCATGAAGATGATGATGATGATGATGATGATGATGATAAGGGTCATGATGATGAGGATCATGATGATGAAGATGACGATGATGGTGATGATGGTGATGATGATGATGATGATGATGAGGTTCATGATGATGAATATGATGATGATGAAGATGACAATGACGACGACGACGACGATGATGATGATGATGGAAATGATGATGATAATGATGATGATGAAGATGATGACGACGGTAATGATGATGATGATGATGATGATGATATTCATCATGATGATGATGGAAATGATGATGATGATGATCATCATCATCATCATCATGAGGATAATGATGATGAAGACGATGATGATCAACATGATGAAGAAGATGGTGATGATGGTTATGATGATGATGATGATCATGATCATGATTATCATGATGATGAATACAATGATGATAAACATGAATATGATGATGAAGATGATGGTGATCATTATCATTTCCATCATCATCATAAGCATCATCACCATCATCATCACCATTATCATCATCGTCATCTTCTTCATCGTCGTTAAATGGATTATGATGGTTATTACTTATTACGGGTTATAGATTTAGAGTTGAAGTATTTGATGTACTTATAGGGATTAAGGGTTAAATGGATTAACAATTCTAGGTGCTATATGGACTAAAGGATATATGGGTTAT